>JAXQQM020092977.1:0-218900 GCA_034641835.2 Pinus albicaulis
TGTTAGTCTTATGATGCATTTTTTTTATGGATTTGAAATCAATTTACTCTTATTTCTACTTAAAAGCTAAAATAAAATGGAATTTAGTATCCAAAGAGAATCTAGGTCCATAGATAACTATTTTTACCATCATGGAATTATTAAGATTTTGTTAGAAGCACATTTTCAAGCAAAAGAAGATAAACTGCAAGATTCGTTGTAAGAAATCACTTTGTATAATCTCTAGAGAAAGAACCAAACAATAGGGTCAAAAATAGTGGGAGAAAATTAAACCCTAGCCCTGAAAAATAGAGAGTTGAATAAGAAATTCAGGAGGAAAATATGACTGAAATTCCTAAATATCAATTTGATGAGAATACTCCATTCTTCCAATTTCTTTAAAATTTTAAATAGAAAAGTGTTAAGCAAGATCTTAGAAGGAATAAATCCAACCCAAGCTAGCCCATACCTGAACAAAAGAACAAAATAAAGAGCGGCATAGCAGAAAAGAATAACATTCAAATTTGAGTAATAAAATTAAGGAGTAAAAGAAATTCAAAAATGTCAACAAAAACAAAATCACCAGAAATGATAGATCTTGAAAACGAAGGGTTTAACACATTTCATCATACATTCAATCGAACAAGACAGACCCTAGAAATTGATCCAATTCAACAAGAGATCTATGATTATATATAAAATCTAAAATAAAACGGTCATCAAAAATAAAAATCATCTCAATATGAAATGGGTGAGACCTCAACAACAAAACCAAGTTCATAACATGAACACAATATTGAAGAAAATATGAAGCAAGATACTTATGAATTGGAGATCCTTAACAAACATTTGATTCAGGAGAGAGAAGAGGATAAAGTAAAAAATCAGATATTAAGTACTCAAAATGAAAAATTATTTCTTTAGCTCTATCATTTGTAGAAAAGGAATAAGAAACTTAAAGTTCAAAATAAGTTTCTTAAACACATGGTGAGTGGATTACAAGGCAGAGTTATAATAAAGAAACCAAGAACCAGTTTTTACATCAAAAATAATAAAAGGAGTGATAGCTTGGTTCTACTTACACAAGCATCAAAGATAATTCATTGAAAAGAAAGGAATCGATTTTGAAATTTTGGTGCATAAGGACATGCACAACCTTCGACGTAGGAAAATGTTGAAGCTTAGAAATGTATCATTTTTAGTTTTCTTTTTTCCATTACTTTTTTCCCTTTTGTTATTTTTATACAAAAAACTTAGCATATGAAGGTGATGATCAACTTCTACAAGGTATTAATCATCCATATTTAAATCCTTTATTTATAGTGAAATTATGACAAAGGTATTCTTGCAGTGACCGAATTTTGCACATTCTGCAAATGATACATTTGTTTTCACTAGAATCCATTGTTAGACAAGTTTCAACACTCCATGTGAAGTTATAAGTCTATAAAAATATGAAATTTTGATTCCAAATGGATAAACACCTATTGGCATCGCTTGAAAATCTGTGCGATATGGGATATCTTGAAGTCAAAGGCCAAGTCAAACTTGGAAATTGTGTGTAGAAATCAAACACGAGAAGCAGAGAATTTTGCGTGTGAGACTGTAGGATTAACTTATATTTCAAGATTAGATATCAATATAAATCTCCTATGACTTGTTTTTCCAATAGCAAGTCATCAAGAGAATTGAATCTTAGCTATCGGTCTTGTAGTTGTCAAAATTTCCTACAACATATCAGCTTAAAACTCTTCAAAGTTATTTCTACAATTTTTATAAATGTTTTGAGCAAGGCAAGAAACACAGTGGTGATTTTTATTATTAATTTCATAGCTATTTTTTGGAAGAAACTGATATTTTTTTTTAATAATACAAATCATTGTTACTTTTAAATGCGTGCATGAAGAGTCTTTGATCGTTAATCAATCTTGTAGTCTAGGAGGCCCCCCTGCGAGCTGTGACATTTCTTTTAAAATTTTGAGTTATCTAACTTAATGTTTATTAGAGTTTATTCTCAATAAAGTTGAATTTCTAATTGTTTTTATTCTGTTACAGAGTAATCATAAACATAAAATACCAAAAATATTTTACCTATTAAATGCATTTTGTTAACATTTCTTAGTTGTTTTATCATTCAATTTCAATTTATGTTACTTTTTCTATCATTCAATTTCAATTTCTTTTATTTTTTATTATTATTAAAATTCAAGTTCTGATATTCCAATTGGAGTACATTTTAGGGTTGAATTGTGCACTTTAGTAATCATTCTTGAGTTATGGTTTCACCTCTTTTGCATTAGATTTCATTGTCATTATCTTTCAAAGAAATTCTCTCTTTTTGGGGATTAGATTTCATTATCATTTTTCTCGCACCATTTAAATTAGGATTTCTTAATTGCAAATTAGCTTAAAAAATTCCTTTCAACAAATAGTGAAAAATGAGTTCAATTCCACAACGATAGAATTAAATCATTTTCTTTCATGTTCGATTTTCAAGAATTTTCTTTTGATAGTTAGAATTAAGTGTGGATTTCTGCAATTTAGGTATATTTTTTATTTCAAAAACTCAACATTAGTTAGGAATCTAGATTGAAAGAACATGTGCGTCATTATTCTCCAAATTGTATGAAGATAAATAATCAATATTTGTAATTAGTTTCATTTTTATAATTTACTTAATTTATAGAATAACTCCTAACATATATAGTGCACATACATTTCATAAGTACACAAATCCCAGTTGAGATTTAATGACATAAATTAAAGACAATTAATTGACCAAAAAATGATTGGTTTCCATTATCCTTAGGGATTTACCTTGGGTGTCATTATTAACATAAGAGGTTATGCAAACATCCTTTGAAACATGCAAGTAAGTTGGCACTGTGAGGCATACAATTGTTATGTATACAAGGCACTTTCATGGAAAAAAAGAGTGAGCACTAGAAGGAAAGTAATAGTATTGTCATAAAAGAGACACACAAGAGCATAAGGGGATCGCAAGTTAGTATACAAAGTTTTTCGCAAACCAACCATGATCATAAAACCAAATACAACACAGCTTCAACAAGGTAAGTACCAAAGTCATTGAAATTGTTCAACTTCCTTAGTACTTATGAACGAAAGACTTGCCAAAAACATATAAATAATATTCTTATAGTTTTTAAACTTATGTGGTTATCGTTGATTGTTGCAGAATCCGGATTATCGACGAATGTTTTATATACTATGGATAATCCAGATTCTACAACAATCAATATTCTTATGATATCCATGAGAGATGCATGAAAATGTGTTGGCTCATTGAGCTTCATATATTAAGTGGAAATTCCAAGATATACAAGTACAATGTTGCCATAGTAGCCCCAATAGTGGAACATTAAGTCATCACTTGCTTCTCCAAAGATAGATCTTCTCTCCTATGCCAATGCTAGAGACGTCAAGGTGAAAGTTCAAGTCCAAAAAATATTTTTTCTTCAATGATGAGGGTGTATTTATCACAAATTACATGACTTTTCACCTCTCATTTGACTCTTGACCTTCCTCATGACTCTTGAGAATATACGATGAATTTTCAAACTCTTACATAACCTTTCAGCTTCTATATGACTTCAAAACTCAACAATGACTTTTCATATTTCATGTTGCACCCTTGATCTTCCACATAATTTACATTTTATCATTTTCACAATTTACATAATTACATTCCACAAATGATGTGGCAAGAGACTATGACACATATGACTCTTGAGATTACTCTTGACAATAATGACATGGAACTTCATGAAGATGTTGCATTTCCAAGTTACCCCTTTTTCTTCTTTCTTTGCATCTTCATGATGGATATTTCATGTGCTTTGTATTCATCCTCCAAGGGGTTAACTGATATGGAGTATTCATGCAATCCCAATATTTTATCTTTCTTCGGAAGCTAGTGTCTCTTCTTCCTCTTCTTCATAGATCAATTTGTCTTTACAATTGCATAAGCATCTTCTATCATGGTCTCCTTATTCATATCCTTCATAATCATCCTTTCATAAAAAGATATAATACCTATAACTAAAATCAAACCATGAAAAGACAAAATCAAAATGAAAATTCCTAGTATAACATGATTCATAACAATTACTAACTGAGATGGAATAGGGTGTTGGACTGAGAGACTAGCTCAAGGATTGCGCAGCTACGCAAATAAATATGTTAGGAGTACAAACTGAGAGACTGGCTCACGGATTGTGTAGTTGTGCAGATAAAAAGGTTATGAGTAAGGATTGAGGATTTATACTACATAATTTTCAGTTTAAGAAGGCTAAGGAAGGGTGACTACATATTTGAGGGGCTTAAGGAGGCGGGGTTGAGGCTTGAAGTTACCCACAATGCATTTTTGGATAGACATGCCTAGGGCTTGCAAAATTGTGTTGTTCAACGAGTCAAGATGGAAGCCTGAGGCTACATATTACACATTGTAGAGAAGGGGACTCATTGGATGCTGATATGTGCAGTTTCAAAGCTCAAAGGGCCAGGGCTGAGCACTGAGACTGCATAGTGCATAGTTTTGGAAGGAATGAATTGTGCATTGTGCAATTCCAAGAGGCAAGGGATGAGATTGATGGTTGAGACTACATAGCGTGCATTTTAGGAGGGTTGATTGAAGGACTATTTCTCGAGTGGGAGCTTTATAGAATTTGGCTAAGTGTGGCATTAGTGAGGTGAAAATGAATAAGGAAAAAACTTGAACATGATAAAAAACGTATAAAATTTGAAGAGACAACATTGATCACTCAAAACACATGAAACATAATCCCCTCAATTTGACGACAACACAACAACTTCCTCCATGTGCAACACTAAAGATACACTTTGCGATGATAGTGAAAACACTTGTGTGATAGTGCATAAAACATTGGGAATGAGTTAAGACATGTATATATGATAAAAAAGACGCATTGGTACCAAATTTACCCCTTGAAATGAACCATAACTATGATTATGCAATATGCAATGCTTCTTGTGCCAAAGTATAACATTTGCAATGATAAGAGAAAAGTTCAAACAACACTTGGAAAATGAAAACGACGTTGAAAGTGAGACATGATTTAGTGAAGGCAAGAAAAAGAGACAAACTCATTAAAGTGAAGGCAACCAAAAGTGACAGTCGTAAAGATGAGAGTGATACTTGTGAAAGAGAAGGTGCACAAAGGTGATAGTTGGAAAAACTCCCCAGAATAGAAGTATAATCCCAACCAAATGTGAAAATTTTTCAGTTGAAAGTGTGCAATAACTATCATCGTAGGTTGAACATTGCACAGACACTACGTTGATGGATTTTTTTATGCCTATTCAAGCTTGCATAAAAGAATGTGCTCATGAACTTGTTACATACTGAACATGTGTATGCAAGATACCTCGATACTCAAAAAATGAGAAGAAGACTTAAACAATTAGCTTAATACTCATTGATCATGAAGAAAATAGATGGTTAGATCCTCAATAGGCTCCAAAATTCACGTGTAGGAAAAATTTTGGAGGGTTTTGATCACAAAGTCAATATAATATAAGAGTGCTCTCTTTCTATAGTCTACATTGCAGGATCCAGAACCCCTTCTTCAATATAAAAATTACCCTTTTATAATATTACGAAGTGATAAAATATCCTTTCATATGCAGATCTCTTTAGCAATAAACTAACCCTGCCTATAAGTGAGCAACATATCGATTTAAAATTGGAAAATCAACATTTAATTGGTTGTGTTTTGCATTCCTCAACAACTTTCTATAACTCAACCTTTTTCAATTTGTTGGAATAAGTACTCTTATGTCACTTTATTGCCTTAACACCTAGAAATTCATTTCATTTTCACCAAGATTCCAACTTACCTACATTCACCCAACAAAAATATTTAAATGAAAATTAAAATGATTATATCATTTTATATCCTCATTTTGGTTATTCTCATCAACTTTTTCATTTTTGTTCTCATATGTGCAAATTCCATGCATAATATATATGTGCAAAGGCCATGCATAATATATTTATAATATACCATTTACAAGCTAATTTCAATGTATATTTTTATTTGATATTAATTCTTATCTTATGTCTCAATTATAATTTTAACACATAAGACTAAACCAATTTGGATTAAATATGATATTATAAAATAATGTGACTCATGTAAATTGTTTATACTTTGATAAAAAATTCACAATATAAATTACCCTCAACGTGAAACAATGAAATGAATCATATTGTCACGCGTTGTTTCATAATTAAAAATGTGATGTATATAATATCTACATATGAAAATAAAATATTATAATACGATTATTAATATATAATTTATTATAAATGCTAATAAAATAATGAAAGTTATTAATATTCAATTTACACATAGACATATGTTAATTTAAATCCCATTTTCAGATGTGTCCGTCATAGAAAGGCCTGATAAGATGTATGGTTGAATCAAGATCAAAATGACTAAAAATTGGTGCATAAAACCTAATTTCATGATTGATAAATTTGATCTAAGACCCCAAACAAGGATAACTTGAAATAAAGGATCTATCGAAGGAAATCATCGAAGTAGTCAATCAAACATTGAATTCATAAATAGGTGCGCCAAAATTATGTAAATATAATGCAAAAGAGATTCAGTGAAAAGGAATAAAAATTCAGACAAGTCAATTTTTTTTAAAGCAAAACAAAACATGTTAAGAATAACATTAACTGAATTAAATGGACGTGTCCATAATTTTCAAAAATATAAGGGAGTGTTGTGCCCACAAGAAGTTCGTGTGGCTTGTACATGGCAGAAAATTGATGCAACCTATGGTTAAGTTACTAGAAGAATAACTTTTTCATACACAAGCAAGTCACAATTCTCTTTCTGGTCCATAGATGCATTTATGAAATATACAATAAGAAATTTTGGGTGAGTGAATTATTTATATTATAAAGCCTCAAAAAATGTTATTTGAAGCCTAGAATGTGAGACTTTGGGTTTTAATTTTCAAATATTATATGAATGAAAAATATTATGTATAAATTAAGACTTTGACTTTATTTTCTATGGATGGATCATAGAGTTTTACATTTTCTACATTCACTAAATTGAGTATGTTTACATATCTAAAAGTATATTTAATATGTAAACATTGTTTCTTTCCTATCCACATATAAAGGAGATTTTATTTCCTAGTTCCTAAAACATTTATTCATTCTAATGTAGATGGAATTGATCCCTCATATTGAATATTTTACTTTTCCTATGATGGTTAGAACTCACCCTATGACTTTTATACAATTTCGTAAGTCTGTCATGAATATAAATTTGATATTTTTTATTTTATCCATGTTCTATGCATGTGTGAGGTTACCTATCTTTATTTTTCATAATATCCATAAACAAAAATTAAAATTAAAGATGGAAAATATTCAAAACATGTTTCAAAGGGGACTCACTACTCCCTAGTAAAAGTGTGGGCATTATTGTTTTAGGAATTCTGAATGTGGACATCCTTGTTATAGAATCCATACAATTTATTACACCTTTAGAAATAACTAATAAGACTTTTCGATTGTATTTTTTGTAATTTACATAAACTTATTTCCCTTTTATAAATGATAATATAATCTAGTCAAATACATTTTTTTTTGTGAATTTGGTACTGCCTCTCTTTTTCCATTTATATTTGTAAAGCAGGTTACAAAATTATAAACATTAGACTGTAGCCTCAACCTGCCCGCGGGAAACCAGGTCTGTTGGCCATCTCAGTGCGTGGAAAGCTAACCAAAACTAAAACAGATTCATTCTTCTATGTTTAGCATGAGCTATCTGATTTACTGCAGAAATATCTACATACTAGAAAAAAAAACAGAGTTCATTGAAGTCTGATAATAACATAAAAACATGATAAAGATAAAAACAAAATAGCTACTCTTCAGATGAGGAGACAGGTGTTGGAGCTTTCATTGTAGATTTGGCATATCCACCTGCTGGAGTTGCTGAAATTGCTTCTCCATGCGGCCAACTCTATCATCCAATCTACTAATTCTA
Organism: Pinus albicaulis; assembly: GCA_034641835.2. Taxonomy (NCBI): domain Eukaryota; kingdom Viridiplantae; phylum Streptophyta; class Pinopsida; order Pinales; family Pinaceae; genus Pinus; species Pinus albicaulis. The sequence goes on from JAXQQM020092977.1 coordinate 8,040, forward strand.
TCTGTTGCCTTGTATTGAGTGATCTTAATATGTTGCAGCTGATCTTGCATGTGCTGCAACATGTCCAGTAGGCGGAATTCGGTCTTGGTTGGGTCATACGGAGCATGGCTGGGATTAATACTCTGTATTTCCTTTGCTAGAAGGGTCTTCAGGATCCAATATGTGTGGACGGTCTGCTGGAATTGCGTGAGGTGACCCCTGGTGTTACCAGGATCAGTAATGAAATCCAAAATTTCTGCCTCTGATTTGTTGTCTTCCGAGTCAGTCTGAATATCCCTTTCCCATCCTCTAATTTCCTGACGAACTGCGGCTGAATTCCCGGTGACATAGCTGGCTGCCAAATTCTCAAGAATCTCAAGTTTTTTTTTGCGCCCATGTTTCTTCGAGGTTTGCTCAGCTTGGGCATGTTTCCCTTTAGCTGACTGTGCGTGTGACTGGCACTTCCCCATAATAATATGACACTTGTCATGCAATAAAAATAGGCATAGAAACACAGAGAAAGAGTGAGCAACATCATGGGGCCATCCTACCTGAAACCTCTGAATCTCGACAAAGCGTCGACCTAACCAATAAGAAACGAACGAGGAGAGCACAATTGGCCATTGACCCAAATGGCTAAGGCTGTGCAGGAAAACATTATGAATATACAAGCAACCAAAGACCAATAGACTTGTATGCCAATTCCCCGACCTGAAACCTTGAATTAACATGGTTTGGGCGAAGGATAACCGAACCAGCCTCATATCTAAGCTGGTGTTTGCATGAGTAGTATTCACATGACTCGAGGTGAGCAGAGGGTCCATAAAAGAGGTAGGGCCAGCGAAGTATTGTCATTGTCGAAACCCTCGTACAATACAAACAAAGAAGATGAAAAATAGACCCGAATCCTATTGGCGCAGTGAGCATGAATTTGGCTCCACCTATAAGAATTAACCAGACTGTTTGCAATGGTAATAACCAAAACTACGTTATACCTGGAATGGTAAACTGACAGGGTTTGGAATTTTCAAGGGTCTCTGAAGCATGGTTCTACAGGCTTCAGAGACGGGGTAGCATAACAATTATCCATTAACAGAACCAAACTCAGCATGTTATACAGTAACCTAGACAAGGCCATTAACATTGCAACTACGAAAAGAAGAGGCAAACCAGATACATACCCCCACTGAGTTGTGCAGTTGACAGTATGAGAATTGCCCAGATCCCTCCTCGGCGACCTCCAGACACTGGCATGCAGAGCGCGATGCGTAAACGAATGGAGGGATGGAGGTGAGCCACTTACCATAACGAAAACATTCCTTCAAGATAATGCTCAAAATTTTCTTTGTATAATTTCTTCTGATCTGCCGGTATAAATCGATCGTCAAGGTTTCTCCATTCGAAGAGAAGGTGTTTTAATAGTTTCTCTTCTGCACTCAGATCTTCTTTAGTTTGTTCTACCTCCATGGGGATGAGTTCTTGCAACTGGCTATCTTCTGGCACCTCCATTTCCTGCCCTACTTTTCTCTTGGAAGAATGGTTTTTCTACGTCACCTCTGATACCCCTTCTTCTGCACCTTCTACTACAATTTCGTTGACTAACGGTTCACCTTCTTCCTGTAGAACTTCATACCGATTTTCTGGTATTTTCATACTCTATTTTGTAGCCAAAACAGATCCTGTATTACCTAGACGGGGAGGCCGTTTTTTTGCCATAACAGGAACAAACCCTTCTTCGTTCAGTCGAGGTTGCTCCTCTGAACCATTCACTCGTGGAGGTGGTTGTTTGGGGCCATTCAGAGGGCAAGATTTGTATAAATGGCCATACTCATGACAACGGCGGCAACGAAAAGGGATGTGCTCATAGTCTAGCAGTTGCAACCATATTTTCCCTTCATATTCCAATTCAATTGTCTCTAGCAAGGGTTTGGAGATATTCATATACACACAGATTCTAGCAAACGATGTATAGTTTCCCCGAGCAGTGGAGTCTGCTATTTTCACAAAAGTACCTAACGAGTTTCCTATTCCTTTCAAAATTTCAGGGTCCCAAAAATCCATGGGAAGCCCAAACAGCCGAACCCAAACTGGAGCAGCCAGAAATTGCTCTTACTCAGGGTGATAACATTCCTCCCATTAGCGAAGGAAAAGCCTAGCATTGCTGTAAAAATAGGGCCCTCCCTCAAAAATACGTTCTTTATCCTGCAAATTAGAAAAAATAACTGTAAAAAAAACCTCTGCCCCAAGTTTTAGATCAATGTGACCCTTGGGCTACCATTTTATTTGAATCCATTTTAACAAATCCTTCTCTCAAGGCAAAATACCTATAAACTTACAGATTAGAGTGTGATTCTTCATATATCCTTTGTATTCATCCAACTTTGATGCTGGGATAATAAATCTTTGTTTCTTTACTGCTCTTCGCAGGCATTGTCCCTTTATTTTAGCTTGCCATTCTGCTCCTAAAACAAGGCCAATCCATTGCTGAGCAGTTCCTGAATTTTGTGGGCGCATCGCGTGATCTCCTCTTGTGACATTACGGTAGGAGAGCGGCGACCCTCCTCCCGAGGCTACAGCCATGAGTGCACCAGTCGTATAGCAAGTTAGTCTCGAACCCTAACAAACCCTACGGTTTCTTCAGCCTAATCGTGGAGCCATCATTCTTGGAGCGCTTCTATCTTCGTTCCGCATCTAGTCAAATACATTTAAACTTCTTAATTTACATCTTTTTCATGTTAACATATTGACAAGTTGATACTTCATTTGTTTACTCTTTTACATTCTCATTTTGTGTTTTTCTTGTATATCTACATTATCATTGTATGAATATAATATATAAGAAAAATCATATTTCTTAACTTTGATATCATCTTGATCTACACCACAAAATTTTGGTTCCCTTTTCAAATATTTGTTAACATATTAAAAATCCAACCAAGATGCATTTTTTCCTTTCAACTTTACATTAGGAAATTCGATCCTATAAAGACCTTTAGTTTTCTCAAATTCAAACTACCTTTAACATTCATATCCATTCCTGGACCCTTCCATCTCATAGACACAAGATACTTCAATTTATACTAATTTTTTACTCACTATTTATGTCATAACATCTCCTTTTTCTACTACCTCATAATTCTCTATTTCGAATTTTGATTCACAAAATTATGCTTCTCACGTTTAACAATATTTCGAATTTTGTTAATTACCTACTACCTCTGTTATTCTCCATAATTATTCCAATATTATATTAACTATCATTTAACAATATATTTGTATCATTTCTTATAATATGAGCTGTAAAATAACTTTTAGCTTTGTTTAACTATTTTTCTCTCATAATTGCAACCTCATTCAATATCAAAAACACACTTAAAAGCAAGTTACTCGTAAATTTCACTTACTCCTTTATCAATTAATAACGAGACACAACTAAATACACCACATAAAGAAAACACATTTTGAGATGCTTGGTTGTTTTTTTTCTTATTCTTAATAAACTAGTTATCCAACTTTACTTTATTATTTAATTTATTTTCTTATTTTAATATTTATTATAACTATTTCAAATTATATTTTTAAAACTATGTTTTGACTATAAAATATTTTTCCTATTTCTATTTAATTACTATTGAAATCCTTCTTAATCTTCATTATATCCTTGCAATTCTTCAATTTGCACGTGGGTGGTATTACTTCCTCACTTCTCTCATGTGAATCTTAACCATCATGCTATTTCGCATACTGCACTTATCTCACAGGCATTTTATCCTATCCACCGCCACTTCATAATTACTTTCCAAATTCTTATGATTTGTTTCGCATAAATTATCCTCTGTAAGTGTGGATAACCATACTGTTACGTACATAGATGCCATACAAAGGGTGTTCAAATTAGAGTCCATAGACCGAAGTACACTAATAAAGATTACGAGCTGCATAAACATTTATACAGTTTTTTATTTATAGGCAACTTTATATTTTTTAAAATAATTTGTATAATTTAAAAATATATTAAATTTCATTTAAATTTATCTAAAATATACAAAATAATTGTTAATATTTTTACAAAATAAAATATAAAAATATATATATATATTTTTATTAATTAGAAAATTTAAACTTTAAATCTCATATTTTACATACTATTTCATTACAAAATAATTATCAAATAAACTAAATAAACTACATCCTATAGCAAAAAATATTATTTATTAGTTACATTAATTAATAATTTGTAATTTTTTTAACAAAACTCTCACAGCTCCACTAACCAACATAAACTAGTTACCAAAACCATGACGAACTAGTGGGTTGTTTTAAGTAAATTAATTTTCACAACATTTTATAATTTATGATTCTTTGTTATATTGTAACACCCGTGGGCATGTAAATAATTGTCATTTAATTTTTGATACCTACTACTAGGTAAATTGAATTTGAATGAGGTTTGTAAAAGGAAATGGATTATAAAAAGTATTCTTATTTTATTTTGTTTTAAAAAGTTATGTTAAGTTAGAGAAATTACAGAAAAAAATTCAATAAAACAGAAATCTTGAGTTTTCATGTAGTTAGAGAGTTATTCCCTTTAGTGGAGAGATTAAGAATAAAATATTTAACTTAGGTAAAAACCATGTGTGGTTGGAGAGAGAAGAAGAGGCAACTTGGAAAAAAGAACGGACTCTCAGTGGATGTTGTCAAGTAAGAAGGAATACTGCTAAAAAGTGCTCTTGAGTTGGTCACAACTAGTGGAGACCCTTGCTAAAGAGTGCTCTTGAGTTGGTCACAACTAGTGGAGACCCTTGGATGAAATTTTGGACTGTATTGGAGGCCTTGAGGTCTCAAAATAACTGTTGTCTTAAACTTCATTAGAAAATAAAAAAGGCCCACGGGAATAAACGTAATTGTAAGTCTGATAGGTTGGGTGGTTAAAAGATTCTCTTCCTTGGTATTTCTTTTTCTTAAAAAGAGAGTCCACTATTCTCGAATATGTGAAAGCGTTTTTCTTAGATTGATCCTTTGTGAAACCTAAGCAGAGTGATACATTTGTGAAAGTTTAGTTTAATGAGAATAGGGCTAAAGAAAAACGACGGTATACCTCACAGGAATATCACTCTATTAAGGGTGCACTTGCAATATAATTGTCTATATTTAAGAAAGGTAATAACATGTTCTTTCTATGTTGAATCAAAGGGACTCGGTAGAACTAAATGCAATATGTGATTTTTAGGGAAAAAAGGAGTATACTTTATCATTGATTCAAATATAATTTTCATTTGCATGTAATACCATATATATTAAGGTAATTGGCAATACGTTTTAGGAGGATTGGTAACTTAAAAAAGTAGGTAAGTTTTGACATCTTTTAATAGTAATCAAATGTGGTCATTACAGGTGATCATGCAACAGCAATAGAAGTTGATTAGTTCCAAAGACCTAATTTGCGAGGGTCTCCCACAATGATCCTTTGACATATCATGTGCATTCAAGACATACTAAAACATTCTTAATTTTACTACATATAGGAAAACACCTCTAAAAATCACATTATTTAACTCCCTACCAATACGAACCTAATAGACCTTCCCAATTTAAGAATCCCCTACCTTCCCTAGATATATCAGTTACCCATTATTCAATTAACATTTTTTAGACCCCTTTATATTTTTCCATTAACTTTGAGCTCCATTTTTATACCTACCGATATAGAAACCCTTTACCCCTATCATATGCTCAATATATTATGTAATTTTTTCCTCAATATATATCCCCCAATTTTAACCTACGTGGTATGGTATTTCCCCTCAATGACACCCTCGTGACATAACCAAGGGTTCAGTCTGGAAATAGTCCGTCTTCTTGCATTAGAATATTTACAGCTAAGATCAAGAAAAAAATTCGATGGGTTAGAATTCCATCCCTATGAAGATACAAGTCATAGATTTTGAAACAAAAATTAATGGCACGGTGGCTTCACTGTTATAAACTAAATAAAGAAGCATATTAAATCATATTTAAATAAACAACTTGCAGTAAAGTAGCAATATGAGACCCAAGGACAAATGCAAATATAGGAATTACAGGAACGCTTTGAGAGTGTTAAACAACAAGAAAATAATAAAACAATTCGTTTGAAATTCACTAATAAAGAACTAATTGAAATTATCTATTTGCAATAAGTAAATAAATACTAGAATTGACCATTATATACAAAACGTTAGCCATAAAACGACAAAGGATTTCCTGACAATAAATTTTCAATTTCTTGTATATATATTAAAAAATCAAACTCCGAATTCTCAAAATGTTACAGAAAAATATAGAGAAGGGTATTATTACTTTATCGATACAAATCCTTGAAAGAGGAACATAGAACTCAGCTATAGAATGAACCTTGAAGGAAAAAAGAAACTACATAACCATTTATGGAAATAGGAAAATATGATAAGTTGAAGATTCCCTCAAGACCTAAAGGACTACGATATCCAAATAAAAATATCATGATTCATGACATTGATATATAGTCATAAAACTCGTAATCACTTATATGTGAAGGTGAAGGACCCAGAACCTGAAATAACAACAAATTCCCAAAGAGATCAGCTGTCGTGTGACAAAAAATGTGGCGTGTTGAGAAGGGAACCAAAAATTGGAGCCAAAAACTTGCATGTAGATTAAAAGAAGAAAAATTATGATATTTTCACATTCATGTGGATCATTAATATTTTCATTCCAAAAGGATTGTAATACACTCCATAATAATAAAACCCACCAAGGGTAAAAATTGAAACCCTAGCACTAACAAAAACCATACCTTAGATAAAGCATTGGGATTATGGTTGAGCATAGGTGGAGCTCCTAGCACCAGAAGAAGAATCATGACAAGAAATATAAGCGTTTGTCACTGTATATTGCTAAAAACATTTGAGGAAAATAATTATAATATGAAAGGAGAAAGTATTACCTAGTGAGACAAGGATGTGATTGAATGTTGAAGCAAGGCTTCCCGAGATCCGAACTAGATTTTCCTCCATATCGCCTAGACATTGAAACAATCATAACAAGTCCCTGTAATAACTCTCAAGGAAAGATAAAAAAAAAATGAATTAATATATTTCGAAGGAAGCCACGAACTCTAACTCGCCAGTGAGAGCTTGACAGGAGAAGAGTCAAAACCCTTGTGGAGACAAGTTGCAAAGCCACAATGTTGAGGGAGAAAATGACAATTTAAATCGGGAGCTATAGGTAGGGTGATTATCATCAACCACCTCAAAAAAAATATACACCATCCAATAGAAACCCTAATACTATATGGTGGTGATCAAGACAATTGTCGAGTGCAATCAATTCCAAGTTAAAGCAACAGTACGAGGGCTAAACTCTAGGGAATGCACCAATTTTTTATAAATTTAACCATCAAATTAATTGACACGTGAATTTAAATCAAGATTTTAATCCATCGTATTATCACTGAGACAAAAGATAAATTGCAACCAGGATATCTAAGAATGATGTTGTACATTTAGGCGGGGAAAAATTTAAACCAACAATACCTTTATACGTGACATTATAATAACATAACACAAATAATAATAATTTAAAACCCTTGTATTCCATGTTCATTTAACCTCTTCTCGAAATTCCCTTGGGAAAGTATTAAAATATTTAATTGTATGATGTTTAGGAATGCATATACATATATCAAAGTTGTAATTTATGGAAGTTATTTAGATGGGTGTTACAAGTGGTATCAAAGCAGTCAGGTTGCAATACTGTGGCCTATTTGGGAAATTGATTAGCTTATATATATATATATATGAAGAGGAATGTAATAATTCCTCAGCTCTTGGTAAAAGAAAGAAACAAAAAATAGAATTGAAAGGGAAATTGAAGAAAATTAAACCCTTTACTTTTGACGGGAAAGTAGAAGAAGTTGTTGAGGCTTGGTTGATTAAAATACAAAAATACTTCCAAATCTATGAATATTATGATAACATGAAGGTGATATTAACCATATACTAGCTCTAGGGGAAGACTACATTGTTGTGGGAAGACATTAAGGTTGTTCATGCAATTAATGAATAGGGGTGACCTGGGGAGACTTTGAGAAACCCTTTAAAAAAAGTACTTGACTGAGTGATTTATTATGATAAGGCAAAGGAATTACATGACTTATTATTGGTAAAAATATATATGGATGAATTTATGACCAATTTGAAATCCCTATTGCGATGTGTAACTTATTTACTGGAGAAGAAGGCCAAGCTAAAATGTTCTATGAGTAGCCTACAATCATTTATGAAAGAGCATTTAGAATATGATAATTATAAAACTATAGATGAAGTCACGAGGAAGGTGTTAAGTGGTTATTAGAAAATGAAACAAGAAGGGGAATGAAAAAATATTTGGGTTAGTACAAAATCAAAGGAAAACTTCCAGAACATTAAAAACATTTAAAGTGGAAATTCTAGGAATTTACAAAAAAAAAAAACACAACAAACCTCCTGGAAAGAATCAACAAATATTTAGATCACAAAATGAATGTAAACAAGTGGAAGTGTACAATAAAGGAGATGTCAATGAATCTAAAAGACCTATATTATAGTGTTGGGGTTGTTTGGAGCCTCATTATTACAAAAAATTCCCTCATCACACCAGTGCGGAGAAGACTGCAAACATTCAATAGGATTCCAAAATTGGAGAAGTGGCTAGGAAATTACCCAAGATTAATGTTGCATTCGATGATCATCAAGCTGAGTACCAAACTACTATGATTGAATTTGAAGTTAATAATAAAAATCATGTTATGTCAATTTTAATAGACCCAAGAGCTAGTTTAAGTTATATCAATCCTACAATCATGAAAATGTGTCACCTACAAACTTGTAAATTTAAAAATCCCTGGTTGGTGTAGTTGGCCACTAGGGAAAAGATAAGGTTGATAGCCAAAGTAGATGGTTGCCCTACTGAGATAGTAGGCCAACTAATTAATGTAAATTTTATTGTGTTACCTTTAGGGTCTTATGTTGTCCCGATTGCAATCGATTAGTTGGAAGAACACTAGTCCTTAATAAACTGTAAATATAAAACTACTAGTCACCTCAATAAGGAGAGGGTGGGAGACAAGAAATTCAGGGAGTAAGAAAACATGTAATGCTGAAACCAATTACCACCTCCCGACTAGGTAAGTTTATTAGGAAAGGATGTCATATTTATGTATTCCAAGTGGGTTTTACTAGCTAAAAAGATAAGTGAACCTGGTTAGGAAGTATGCAAGGTATTCAGGACTTTATTGATTTGTTCCGGAATAAATTTTAGGGTTACCTCACAAGAGAGATATATATTTCACCATATACTTGATTGTGGGGGATGCACTATTTGTCCAAAAATCCTTATCGAATGACTATTCCTAAATTAACTAAGCTAAAGATGAAGCTACAAAAATTACTTGGCAAAGGCTATATTCTCCAAAGTGTGTCCCCATGGGAACCACCTGCCTTGTTTGTCAGAAAAAAATATGGTACCATCAGACTATGCATTGACTATGAACAACTTAATAAGATGAATATTAAGAACATATATCCTTCTCTAAGAATTAACAATTTATTTGATCAAGTCAAAGGGGCTACATTTTTTTCTAATATATATTTTTGATCCAAGTATGATCAGATAAGAGTAAGAGAGGAGGGCATTCCTAAAACAACCTTAAAAAATTGTTATGGTCATTATGAGTTTGTGGTTCTTGCCTTCTACCTCAACAATGCCTCGAAAAGCTTCATGAGTCTTATGAATAGTGTTTTTCACCCTTATCTTGATAAATTTGTCCTATTTTTTATTGATTACATCCTTATATACTCAAAGAATTTGGATGAACATAAGAATCAATTGAAAATAGTTTTTCAAACATTACCACAACACCAAATGTACACCAAATATAGTAAGTGACACTTTTATAAAGATCACATAAAATATTTAGGACATCTAATTTCTACTTAGCGGGTGTTTTTTTATCTAAAGAATATTAAAACTAATATGGAATGGCATGTCCCTACTAATGTTGCTAAAAACCAATATTTCATGGGTTTAGCAGGATATTACCATCATTTTATTGAAGGATTCTCTATATTTAACTTATTCTTTAACGTCTCTATAGAAGAAATGAAAATCCTTCAAGTGTACCATTGACTGTCACCATAGTTTTGATTTATTGAAACATTTATTAACCACAACTCTATATTTAAAATTTCAGATCCAAAGAATGAATTCGTCATCTCCACTGATGCATGTCAAGAAGGAGTGGGAGGAGTATTGATGCAAGAGGGAAACGTAATTGCATATGAATCCCATAAAATAAAAGAGCATGAGAAGATATATTATGCTTACAATTTAGAGCTACAGTAGTAGTACATGCTTTGAAAGTATGGATACACCATTACCTAGGGAAGAAGTTTTTGTTATTGACTGACGATAACATTCTAACCAGTTTCATTAAATAGCCTAGTCTTAATACATGACAATATAGGTGGAAAACCTTTTTAATTTAATTCTCTTTTGATATTAAGCACCTAAAATGGAAAAAAAGTTGCGTGGTGGATGAATTAAGTAGAAAATCACATCACACTTATGAAATTTCATATAGTCAAGTGGAGTTTAATTTTTTAGATCTAGTTAAAGAAGTTGAGAATAAGGATCTAGAATATATGGTTTTATGGCAACAAACCAAACAAATAAACAATTTTGAACAAAAAATTGATTATGGTATAAATAAATACAAGTTATTGAATTTGAAAGGAAGAATATATGTTCCCGATCACATTACTGTTAGGCAGTTAATATTCGATGAATTTCATGAGATACCCTATTTTTCCTATCTCGGATATCAAAAGCTATTCTATGTTATAAATAGAATTTATTTCTATCCTAGAATGAGAAGAGATATCACTAAGTATATGTCCAAATGTTTGGAGTGTCAAAAAGTGAAGGCTCAACATTAACATCCAGTTGAGTTGATCCACCTACTGCCCATTCCATAGTGGAAATGGGAAGTATTTACTCTGGATTTTATAACGGACTTGCCAAAAATAAGAGGCACAATGATTTAATTACGATGATAGTAGATAAATTTAGTAAAGTAGCTCACTTCATCACCGTTAAATCTTTATAAAAAACAGTGCAAATTGTTTATATACTTATGCAGCAGATATTCAGACTACAAAGGATGCCAAAAGATAATTCTCTAAGAGAGATGTGAAATTCACATCATCATTCTCGAAAACTCTCATTACAAGTTTAGGGACTCAAGTTCAATTTAGCACTCCTTATCATCTGCAGATCGATGGGAAGACATAAAAAGTAAACAAAGTGCTAGAAGATATGTTAAGAATGTATGTAATGAAACAACCAAGTAAATATGAGGAGTACCTCCACTTAGTGGAATTCTCATACACTAAAAAGTTATCACGAATCATTCAATATGAGCCCTTTCAAAGTCTTATATCAAAGGAAGTGAAAAACACCCACCAATTGGAACAACCCAAAAGATAATTTAATGTTGGGGCTTGATAAAGTAGCAGAGATGGATCTCACTATGAAAAATGCCCAGAAAACTTTGAAGGTCGCCCAAGACAGGATGAAAGCATACACATATAAGTAGTTTCATGTAGGGTACCATGTATATGTTTGAGTAAAGTCCAATAAAATCATCCTACAGTAGATAGGATGTGAAAACTTAGCCCCTCAATATTGTTGACCCTTCCAAATTCTAGAGAGAGTTGGACCTATTGCATATTATCTTGCATTATCCACATACATGTGATTTCATATTGTGTTTCATGTCTCTTATATATATGTGTGTGTGTGTGTGTGTGTGTGTGTGTGTGTGTGAATCTAGACATATTATTAATTGGCAAGAGGTTTAGGTAAATTTTTTAATAAATAATGTTTCCTTGATAGTTGACGATGTTTATTAAATTTTCATAATATATTGACATTTTTTTATGTGGAATAGGTAGAAAAAAACAAAGAGTTCATGATAGAGCCTCCACATATTCTCGGTCAAAGAGAAACAATGCTAAGGAGGTGAGATATCTCCGAGGTTGAAGTGCAGTGGAAACACTTTAGCTTGGAAGAGGCCAACTAGGATGATGAAATATTGATAAAAGAATCATACCGAGGTTGAAGTGCAGTGGAAACACTTTAGCTTGGAAGAGGCCAACTAGGAGGATGAAATCTTGATACAAGAATCATACCTTGACCAATTCCAAGGGCATGAGTAAACACCAAGGATGGTGTTTCACTCGGGGGGGAAGATGTACCACCCTTGGGCATGTATATAATTATCATTTAATTTTTATTGTGCAAGACTAAATGACTTGGATTTGGTAGAGGTTGGTAAGAGAATTTGGATTATAAGATTTTATTATTATTTTGTTTTTTTTAAAGAAGTTATGCTAAGTAAGAGAAATTAATTGAAAGACTTCAAGAAAAGCGAAATCTTGAGTTTCTAGGTAGTTATAAAATCACTTCCTTCCGTGGAGAGATCGAAAATAAAACATCTTAGTTGGATAAAAGCGATGTGTGCCTAGAGACGTAAGGAGGAGACAAATTTGATAGGACAATTTTAAGTGAGGAGGAATACTGCTAAAGGATGCTCTTGAGCTAGTCACAACTACTGGAGACCCTGGGATGAAATTCTCGATTGGATTGGAGGTCTTAAGGTATCAAAATAGTTGTTTCCTTAAACTATTCTAGGAACTCAAAGAGGCTCGAACGGAGACTTGGACGTAATTGTCAATGTCATTGGTTGGGTGGTTAAAGAAGTCTCTTCCTGGTTCTATTTCTCTGGAAGAGATAGCTAAGTACTTTATTTTAATTACTTGAAACTATTTTGATATCTTAAATGTATCTATTTTTTTGAAAATGTGAGTCTCGAATATGTGAAAAGGGTTTTTCTTAGATTGATTCTTTGTGAAACAAAAGAGGATTGTTGAAATATTGAGAATTCCAAATGGAGAGAGTAAACTCCTCTCCTCTGAACACAGAGAAATTTAAAATTTTGACAGGAGACAGAGTTTTCACATTGAAAACAAACTTCTATTTCTTTCAAAAACTGTTACAGATCTTCCTCAGCACAGAGGGATAACATAAGAATGGTGACTGCTACAGACGCAGTGCACAAGAAAAACATTCACTGTCTAACAAACAACACTCTCTGTCCCTGTAAACCAACACTGCTGTGTATTTCTTTCGCACTGTTGTGCGAACCAAAACAAAAAAATTACAATACAACTCTACTCTGGCTCACGGGCCTTTTTCTTTTATATATGTCGCACATATATTACATAAAAAATATATAAAAACTTAAAACAACAAAAATAAACCAAATACAAGGAAAAACGTTTGCAGAACTTAAAAATATGAAATGCACGACATATGAGTGGGGACCAGTTCACAGTCGGCAATTGGCAATCAGCAAATTGGTGGTGACAAACAAAACTTGCGACTTGGTGAAGTGCGATGTTGCGATTGCGATTAGATCGCATCGCAAACATCCGTTGAAACATTGCGATTGCGATTATACAATGGACGCGCTGGCTCGATATTAAATCTTCCATATAAATGGCGTCGGGTCCGCGCTTTAAATAGACGCGCGACCAAACAACAAACCTCTGATCTTCTGATTGCGATTGGAATCCAGACGTGATGCAATATATAAGCTCCATCACATAATGTTGTCGGGTCCGCCCTTTGGTAATGTGATCGGGGCACATAACAAAACTCCGCTGATTGAACCATTGCAATTTGAAACCTGCGATTCAAATAAAACATCACCACGTGGTCAAGTGGACCCATGGGCCTCGGCTGTTGTGGGGACGATTTATAACATAAAGTTTTGGTTGTATTGTGTACAACCGTTCCACTTGCGGAACTCTCCATATTAACAAGACACTTGATTTGTGATTCATATGCATTACGATTTGCGATTGTGATTGGATCGCATCGCATCGCAGAACTCCTCATCAACAAGACACTTCAAAAAAATTTGCGATTCCAATTGGCATATAAATGGTGGGGACCACTTGTCAGCCAATTCAAAAATAAAAGGACTTCCGCCTGTTTGAACAATTTTAGTTGTTGAGATCTTTAAAGCTTGAAATTACTGGTTTTAATGAAATCTGCTCCTCTGTAGACAAAAATAGCTCTGCCCATCACGAATTCAATTTCTCCTCTACTATTGTGGCTGCGGCCCATCAAAGTTAACTTCATCTTTATGGATTTATCCATTCCTCTTCAATACAGAGTGTTGCGCACTCAATCTCTGCTGTTGCTGCCTTTGTACTTGTTTCTTCCTGCCCAAGGCTGGCAGGTGACTTTAATATTTCAACACTCCCCCTTAAAGTCACCTACTGGGTTATCCATTGCACCCAAACATTTTCTTAAAAATTCAAAGGTCTTCTGCCCCAATGGATTTGTTAAAATATCTGCATGTTGCTCCTCTGTTTTACAATGCTGCAAAACAATTTCTCCATTGTTTACCAATTCTTTGATATAATGAAATTTTGTATCTATGTGTTTTGTTCTTTTACGAAACACATAATTATTTGACAATGCAATAGCTGAGCTATTTTCACAATAAATCACTGTCCCTTTTGCTTATTCTTGGCATAAATTTCTCAACATTCTTCTCATCCAAATTTCTTGACACGCTGCTGCTATATTTGCCACATACTCTTCTTCTGCTGTAGATAATGCTACAATCGGTTGTTTCTTAGAAGGCCATGAAATGGCTCCTAAATCCATCTGAAAAACATAACCAGAAGTGCTCTTCCGATGATCTACACTTCCAGCCCAATCACTGTCATTGTATCCAACTAATTCTGAATTTTCTGAAGTAGTATATAAAATACCATACCTTTTAGTTCCTTTCACATACCTCAGAATTCTCTTTGCTACCAGCCAATGTGCTTCTTTTGGCTTCTCCATAAATCTGGAAATTAGACTAACAGCATGCATAATATCCGGCCTAGTTGTAGTCAAGTACATAAGGCTGCCAACTGTGCTTTTATACAGACTTGGATCAAAATGCTTGTTGTTGTCATCTTTACTGAACTTCAATCCCATTACTGTGGGAGTAATTGCATCATTGCACTCCTGCATATTAAATCTTTCTAGAAATTGATTCACATACTTTGCTTGAGAAATAAAAATTCCTTTTTCACTTTGTTCTACTTCTATTCCCAAGAAGTATCTCAACAAACCCATGTCAGTCATTTCAAATTCATCTTTCATGACTGTTTTAAAATTCTCAATAAGGTAATCATCATTACCTGTAAAAATTAAATCATCAACATATAAAACAAAAATCAACGGCTTACCATCCTTTACTTTCATGTAGAGGGTGGGTTCTCCCTCACACTTTTCAAATCCATTCTCCAATAGATAGGAGTTTATTCTGCTGTACCACATTCTTGGAGATTGCTTCAGCCCATAAAGAGCTTTCTTCAATTTACAGACCTTATGCTCTTGGCCTTTCTTCTCATATCCGAGAGCTTTTTTCACATTTACCTCTTCCATTAAAACTCCATTTAAAATTACAGATTTTACATCCATATGATATGCTTTCAATTTGTTTTGTGTTGCTATAGACATCACTGCTCTTACTGTCTCCATTCTTGCAACTGGTGCAAAATTTTCTTCATAATCAATCCCATGCTTCTGCTTATATCCCTTGACGACAGGTCTGGCCTTGTGTCTTTCTATTTTTCCTTCAGCATTTCTTTTGGTCTTACACACCCATTTTACACCAATGACTTCTTTACCTTCTGGGAGATCAACCAACTCCCATGTTTTGTTCTTCTCTATGGCATTAATTTCATCATCCATAGCTTCTATCCATTTTCTAACTTTAATTGCATGTTCAAAATGAATAGAATCATCAACTTGACAATACAAAGAAAATAATAAATTCATACCTTCATTTTCCGCTTCTTGCTCATAGAATTCTCTAATGCTCCTGAACCTTGTTCCACTTTCACTTGGTGTAGTCGTGCTTGAAGAAGCATTGAATTCTGCTCTGTGTGGTGTGCTCGGTGATGCACTCCCGCTCCTTCTCAAGGGTGTTCTTGTTGCTGCTTGAGGTGTCCCTTGCTGTCCTTGTGTTGCTGGAGGTTGTGCAGTGGATGGGTTGTTAATTTCAACCACATCTCCTTCATCTTCATCATGAGACAAATAGTTTTTAACGTTGACTGTTTTCTCAGTACTTCCATCACATGCTTCCTCTTCAATGAATTGCACATCCCTACTTATCACAAACTTCTTTGTGGATGGATTATACAATCTGTATCCTTTGGAATCTTCATAATATCCAAGGAAAATGCACTTCTCCCCCTTACTATCCAACTTCTTTCTCAACTTGTCTAGAATGTGTGCATATGCCACACATCCAAGAACTCTCATGTGGGTGACTCCCTTTTTTCTGCCACTCCACGCTTCTTCTGGAACTTTTTTCATCACAGCTTTTGTGGGGCATCTATTTAAAATATACGCAGCACAGTTTGTTGCTTCTGCCCAATACTCATTCGGCAAGTGTTTTTCCTTTAGCATGCTTCTCACCATTTCCATTATGGTTCGATTCTTCCTTTCAGTAACTCCATTCTGTTGCGGTGTGTACCTTGTGGTAAATTGCTTGTGTATGCCATTCTCTCTGCAAAAATGCAGAAACTCCTTTGATATGTATTCTTCTCCTCTGTCAGTTCTGAGAACTTTAATGTACAATCCGCTTTGTTTCTCTACGAGAGCTTTAAAATGGCGAAATTTCTGAAAAACTTCACCCTTACATTTTAGGAAATAAACCCATACTTTTCTTGTGAAATCATCTATGAAGGTCAGCATGTAATTGCTGCCTGAAACTGATGATGTTTGCATCGGCCCACACAAATCTGAGTGAATGATTTCTAAGGGTGCTTTCGCCCTTATGCTTTTCCCTGATGGAAAATTTTCTCTGTGTTTCTTTCCCAAGATGCATCCTTCACATAGGCTATCAGGTTTCTCAATCAATGGCAAACCTCTTACCATTCCTTTTCTGTGCAACAAATTTAATCCTTAGAAATTGAGATGTCCAAATCTCAGGTGCCATAACAAATTTTCATCTTTCTGTTCCTTCTGAAAGGCTTCCTGTGTTACAGCTGCTATACTCTTTCCTTTTCCCTTCAAGTCAATATTGAGCTTGAGCGGAAACATTCTATTGCTGGTCATTTGTATTTCAGCAATGATTTTCTTGCTTGGAGGTATATCTTTTATTGTGCACACATCATCTTTGAATATTACATTGTAACCTTTTTTTATGAGCTTCCCAACACTCAAAATATTACACTTCAATCCTGGAACATAATACACATCAGGGACAAATTTCTGCTCACCATTTCTAGCTCGAATACTAACTTTGCCGTTTCCTTTTACAGAGATCTTAGTATTAGTCCCTGTGGTCACTTCGGATTTTACTTCTTCATCTAGATTGGCAAACATTGTTCTATTTCCAGTCATGTGATTACTACATCCTGAATCTAAGAACCAAACATCATCTTCTTTATCTTGTGCTACATTACAAGCTAACAACACATTACTTGGGTTCTTTTCCTCTTTTTCTCCATTAAAATTTTTCTTATTTTTCATGTCACTTTGCTTCTTTCTACATTCATTGGCATAGTGCCCATATTTTTTGCAATAATGACATTGGACATTGGATTTGTCATACCTTTGTCCATGAGAATGTTGGTGTTGGTGTCCACCTTGTTGGCTGTTGCAGTGGTCATGGCTCTGACTCTGACTGTTGCTCCTTCCATGTGAATGTGAAGGGTTGTTCCTTCCACCTCTCTTCTGGCTTCTGCCTCTTCCTCTTCCTTTTCCTTGACCTCTTCCTCGTCGTGAGGGCATCTGGGTCTTGAAGGCATGCTCAAGAGATGAGTGTTCATCTCTGCTCAATCTCTGTTCATGAGTTATCAGTGAGGCATGTAGTTCATCCACTATGAACTGTGAGAGATCTTTGGTCTCTTCTATAGTTGTAACAATAACATCAAACTTTGACGGTAAGCTTCTCAAAAGTTTCTCCACAATTCTTCTCTCTTCCAGAGTTTCTCCATGGGATCTTATCTAATTTACAATCCCAATCACATGTGTAAAAAATGTGTCTACATTATTTGACTCTTTCATGCAAAGAGTTTCAAAATCTCTTCTCAGCAACTGAAGTTTTGCTGTCTTAACTTTCTCCGTGCCTTGATAGGCTACTTTCAGAGTTTCCCATGCCTCCTTGGATCTTTGGGCTGCTGCTATCCTTGGAAACACACTCTCATTTACTGCTTGATACAAAAGGAAGAGAGCTTTAGCATATTTCTTCCTATTGCTCTTCAATAGGTCCTTCTCTGCTTGAGTTAAGGCATTAAAAGCATGCTCATCAACTGGTTCAACAAAACCATCTTCCACAAACTCCCATAAGTCTTGTGAGACAAATAGGGCTCTCATGGTAATGGCCCAATAATCATAGTTCTTTCCATTAAATTGTGGAAGCTGAACATTTCCAATGTTCATTCCTATGCTTGGTCCAGCCATTGCTCTTAAACTGAACTTTGAACTTAAACGAACTGTCTTTCCTTCTCTGAAAGAACAAACTCCTTTTAAAACAAAACAGCAACTCTGTTATATTTGAGAAATACCTGAACTTTTGACCTCTATTGAGCTTTCACTCTGCTGGAGGAAACACTGCAATAGGTCTTCTTCTTCTTCAGCTTCTTTGAAACCTTCAAAGAGCCTAACTGAGCTATGATACCATGTTGAAATATTGAGAATTCAAAATGGAGAGAGTAAACTCCTCTCCTCTGAACACAGAGAAATTTAAAATTTTGACAGGAGACAGAGTTTTCACACTGAAAACAAACTTCTATTTCTTTCAAAAACTGTTACAGATCTTCCTCAGCACAGAGGGATAACATAAGAATGGTGACTGCTACAGACGCAGTGCACAAGAAAAACATTCACTGTCTAACAAACAACACTCTCTGTCCCTGTAAACCAACAGTGCTGTGTATTTCTTTCGTGCTGCTGTGCGAACCAAAAAAAAAAAATTACAATAAAACTCTACTCTGGCTCACGGGCCTTTTTCTTTTATATATGTCGCACATATATTACATAAAAACTATATAAAAACTTAAAACAACGAAAATAAACCAAATACAAGGAAAAACCTTTGCAGAACTTAAAAATATGAAATGCACGACATACGAGTGGGGACCACTTTGCAGTCGACAATCGGCAATTGGAAAATTGGTGGTGACAAACAAAACTTGCGACTTGGTGAAGTGCGATGTTGCGACTGCGATTAGATCGCATCGCAAGCATCCGTTGAAACATTGCGATTGCGATTATACAACGGATGTGCTCGCTCGATATTAAATCTGCCATATAAATGGCGTTAGGTCCACGCTTTAAACAGATGCGTGACCAAACAACAAACCTCTGATCTTCAGATTGCGATTGGAATCCGGACGCGATGCAATATATAAGCTCCGTCACATAATGCCGTCAGGTCCGCCCTTTGGTAATGTGATCGGGGCACATAGCAAAACTCCGCCGATTGAACCATTGCGATTTGAAACTTGCGATTCCAATAAAACATCGCCACGTGGTCAAGTGGACCCACGGGCCTCGGCTGTTGTGGGGGCGATTTATAACATAAATTTTTGGTTGTATTGTGTACAACCATTCCACTTGAGGAACTCTCCATATTAACAAGACACTTGATTTGTGATTCATATACATTGCGATTTGCGATTGTGATTGGATCGCATCACATCACAGAACTCCTCATCAACAAGACACTTCAAAAAACTTTGCGATTCCGATTGGCATATAAATGGTGGGGACCACTTGTCCGCCAATTCAGAAATAAAAGGACTTCCGCCTGTTTGAACAATTTTAGTTGTTGAGAGCTTTAAAGCCTGAAATGACTGGTTTTAATGAAATCTGCTCCTCCGTAGACAAAAACGGCTCTACCCATCACAAATTCAATTTCTCCTCTGCCATTGTGGCTGCGGCCCATCACAATTAACTTCATCTTTACAGATTTCTCCATTCCTCTTCAATACAGAGTGCTGCGCACTCAATCTCTTCGTTGTTTCTTTCGTTGTACTCTTTCTCTTCCGAGTACAAAGGCTAGCGGGGAGTTTAATATTTCAACATAAAATGGAGAGGGAGCTATTACTAAGCAAAAAATAAAGTTAGCGCATATATCTTGAAGTGAGAAGCAAGGAAAAAATTTAATCTATTCTTATGATTCGGTGTCTAAACGTACGTACATACGAATCAAAAAAACCAATATATTTCGAGCAAAAAAAATTCTAGTCGTTAAAATTGCCGGAAGCGAGAAATATGAGCTTGGACTGAACCAAAATATATGTAGTTGAAATTGAAATGCATCTCCCTACTACAACCCTAAAACTGACTTCCCTCGAGATTTTTTAGTCTGTCTCCACTAATAAATAAAACTCAATTTTTGGTTAGTATTTAGACATTAATTCACCTTATCGTAGTGAACGTGTAGTACAATTCGGCTATCTTAACCACAATCCAAAGTTGCACAAGTTACATACTATAAGCTCCATACTATCGGACTATTAGTCATAGTTGACAAGTGATCTCGTATGTAGCAACGCTTGCCAATTCTGTGGAATAACGTTATTTGCGATAAGCGTTCTTCCACTTGAAAGAGATTGCAAGGGAATAGAGAAGGGAGCTTGTAAAGGGCCACTATTCAAACACCAATTTTCACCCCACGTTTGTTGCATTCCTTGCCATGTATCGAGTTTGCTCGCATACATGGAAATATAAACATTAATTTATTTGCAACGATATATTGCTACAAAGAAGTACAATCGAGGTAATCTTTATAATAACAAACCCGCTTTAGATCGACTACTCCAAGATCACCATCTCCATCTTCGTACTCAATAAGGACTACGAACCGAGTAAGTAGTGGCACCTTCGTTGATGTGGAATGCAATATTCTTCCCCGCATACTCGCAAGGCACACTATTTTATAACATAAGAAAGGAAAGTTGGAGTAATCAAATAAAAAACAATGCAAACATCGGAAGGAAACTCAACCCTTCTAATCTATTCGACTGTGGAGTGCAAGTAGGTGAATACCGTTGGAACAAAATAGAGACGACTCCAGCGTTAAGTAGATCCGAAGATGTACCAGGAGATGCCATGTCGGAGAATGAAGTACCACTAAGATCAAAGTGTATTTTGCCCGAACCCGAACAGATTCCACCAGGACATTCATCTGTAATAACCACCGTCACCGCGCTTTGAGAGCACAATCCATTCTCCGTGCACTTTACCTGTTTACATGAAACATATAATAAGCCAAATTTTCATCTACAAGTCAGGAAACTTTATAAATACCCAAACAGACCTGATAGCATGCTCCGCATCCTTTCCCGTCTTTGAATAGGGCCGGACTTCCTGCAGCTATTTTTGATTGGAAAGGGATTTGTTTCACCAGGCTACCATATCCACATGCCCCACCTGTTACAAAGGAATAATTTATTTTTTTCCCTCGCACGTTCATATCGATTCTCAAAGCTAGGTAGATAAGTAATATAAAAAAACACAAACAACCTTCACGTGTTTGAATATGCTGGTGAGGGTTAGTAGATTGCTCTTTAGAAATATATTAATAACCAATATTTGAAAAATAATTTAGAAATAATGTAATAAACAACTATCTTACCCTCGCTTCCGTCTCCGTTTGGACTGCCATACCATGTAGCAGTAGCTGGCTGCCAATCACCTTCTTCTTCTACTAACTTATATTGATTGATGTTCACACCAAGAGCGATTTCAGAGCATATAAACATTAAGCAAGCTACCCCATAAGCCAAACAGATCGTCATCTTCCTCATTTTTGAGCCGAAGCTAGAAAGCACAGAAGCTAATTATACTACGCTGGGCTCAAAGTCTCTGCTGCAAGGCACGTTAAGAAATTGGAAGAATAGCACATATTTATAGGACATTTAGAAATGTAGTGAGTTCGTCGGTGCAAGGTTTTCATTTAAATCAACTGTCAGCTCATTTGTTTTTGCTGCTGCATATTCATTCATGAAAATTCTTTCCGTCCCGCAGAAGGCCCACCCGTCCTTTTATATTTAGGGAACACCACGTGAATACGGATGCGATGACGGTTAAAATTAAAAACCCAAAAGAAGGGAGCGTTGTTTTTCTTGGGTGTTGTCAAATGAATTGTGTGAAGTAATAATCCTGAGTGCTAGAAGGTCAAAAGCTCAGTAGAGATTACGGAGATTTGAGCAGCAATTGTAATTGATGAACTTAAGCGTGAGAGGAGGCGATAATAAGGGATGTCATCGTTGAATTTCAGGCTACGGGAAAGGAACCGAGAGGAAAAAATGAACAAAAGTTCGTAATTCATGTACAGGGCACATGGTACGGTGTTCCATAGTCTGCTTCCTTACATTTTGGCCACGACTGTAGTGTTGGGAGAATCAGGTAGATTCAACATAGATGACACCTTGTTTGTCTTGTATTGAAAATGGATTATAGCCAACCTCCAAAGATGGCAACATCCACTAATATTTACTTGAAAGTCCTGAAGCCTTCAACACACTATCACAAAAATTAATAAAAATTTTCCGTTAAATGTTATAAAAAACAATTTAATAAATCTTCAGACATTGTTGTCTAAATCATTGCAGGAAATCACATGCATTCCAAAATTGGATAGCTTTCCTTCCATACCGCGCTTTTATGTGAAATGAAAATTAAATTTGTTTTCTAAAATTTATTATTTCATACAATATTATCAAAACCGATTGCATGACATAACATACTTTCCAAAACTGGATTTTTTCCTGGGATACCACATTTTATGTAAAATGAAAACGAAATTTGTTTACTAAATTATTGTTCTAACGTTCGATGGATCCGAAAAAAGCAATGCAATGTTGATGGTCACACTAAAGGGTTAAAGACTTGAATCTAAATAACTTTAATAAGGATATCAAGGAGAATAAATTGTTATGGAAGGATTCATATAACTAGTAAAAAGCCACTTGGATATGGATATATAGAGCTATTTGGATATGGATGAGAAGATTATATGTACTTAAATGGAGGTGAATTAAGGTAGTTTTCATCATAATGAAGACTTAAATGTAAAAAGAGGTGAATTCGGTAGCATTTATCACAATGAAGATTTAAATGTAAAAGGAGGTGAATTCAGCTAGTCTTCATCACAATGAAGAGGTCGAGGTTAAAAGTATCTTCCATATTAACATTTATGTCAAAAAAAACCAACACATATGCTTTATTCAAATTTAACTGAGAGACCAATCTCACAAGAGGATTTGTTTAACATGCTTGCATCGATGTTCATTATCATTTAAGGCCATATCCCTTGGGATGGGTGAATAAATTTTCTATAAGTTTAACTTTTATCGATGAAGTGGAGCTATATGTTGTACCATTTGATCTGTGGTGCAGTGTTTGGAAGCCCCTACATGTATATAATACATCTCATCTTCATGCCAGAAAACTAGTACTCCCTAATCAAGAATGGGAAGCCTTACACCAACACACATAAAAGGAAATCAAATATTTATTTTGTACATTCTAGTCAAAACTACTTATTATGTTTTTATGAGAGACTTCGAAAAGGAAGGAGGAAATAAGAGTGAAATCATCCCTATATTGATGTAATAAATAATAGAAACCATAGACAGAGGATCCATTGTAAGCACAAAAAGGAGTGCAATAAGAGGATAAGGATATGCCACCTATTAGGAAGTCGAGCATGAGATATAACTATTTCGTAACTCCCCACTACCAATATTGGGTTGTATAGACAACGTCCTATTTTTGAAGTAAATAAAGTGAAGAAATAATTTTAGCGAGTATTGGATTAGGGAGAAATAATTTTACCTTGGGAGTCACCTGTCATAACAATACCTAACAAAGATCGGCCTAGTGAATGTGTATGAACTACAAAGATTTAGAAAGTGTGACACATAAAAATTGGTGCCCTCTTCCTAAAATTGATGATTCCTCATACCAAGTATTTTGCGAAGTTAGACCTTAAATTAGTATAACATTAGATGATGTTTAGGAAGAAAACACCTATAATACTACCTTCAAGGCAAGGCAAGATATGTATGAATGGTTGGTCATGAATTTTGGATTATGTAACTCACTAGATACATTTAACTAATTGGCATTGTGTCCCTATTAGATACATTTGTAATAGTCTAAAAGGATTGCACATTGGTTTACAACTATACATGATGAGCACATCTCATATGTCATGAAAGTGTTAGATTGAAAAATCATTAGTTTCTAGAAATCCTCAAGAAATGTGAATTTTCTGAGAAATCAATATTATATTTCTGGTACATGACTAGAGTGGAACTCAAGATAAATCCTTCAATGATAGTTGTCATCATGAAGTGAAAATTTCCTACTAATCTCACTAAATTTAGGATCTTTGTTGGGGAAACACCAATACCCATAGGAGTTCCTAACATCCTTTTTGGTAGTAATTGTGCCAATCCATGCCACAACAACTAATGGTATAATTTATACCGGAAAATTATAAATAAAAATATTTTGATAAGATAAAATGAAATGTTAGTATATCACCATTTTTTACCTTAGCCAACTTGTAGAAGCCTTTAAAATTGGAGAGAAATGTAGCTTGTTATGTTATGGAAGAAGATTTCATGCAAGGAGATAAGATGGTATGCTATCATTCCAATATGTTTTATGGGGGGGTTTTAAACTACCCTATATATGATATGGATCTCTATACCTTGGTCCAAGTTGTTAAGAAGCATAAGAACTATCCAATGGGAAAGGAAACCATTATATACAGTAATAGTTAGCCATAATAAAATTTGTAGGGAAAGCCTAAGCTACAAGAAACTATACATTACAAATTGATGGGGTTTTCCAACAATTTAATCTAGTCATCAAATATAAGAAGAGACGCACTAATGATTTTTCATACATGGATCACTAATAAGTTGGAAAACATGGAGCATTGACAATGTTTATTATAAGTAATGAAACACCATAGTGAGTGCATATTTCCTTTTATTTGCATTTGCATAACTAGAAAAAATAAAGTAGAGCATATGATTCCCCCTCTACCTAAGTTTTCTCGTATATTGGGTTTCCTCTAATACATTGGGCTTCATTTATGTGGATGGTGTGTTCTTTTACTCATTTATTTCATTTTCAATTTTAGTTATTTCATAACTCTAGATAATAAACTAGTACATGGGATCTAAGGAAAAAAAATCATAAACTAAAATTTTGTATTAAAATATTAATGTGATGAAACTTTAGAGTAAAATATATAAAAAAATATATCTATCATATGAGGATATATATATATATATATATATATATATATATATATATATATATATATATATATATATATATATATATATATATATATGAGTGAAAAATCTACATTTAACTATATTTTCATCCTTTTATTAAATAATTATATCATGGAATATTTGAGCATTGATTAGATCAATATTTGAAATTATTGCATATAGTTCAATTCAGGTTTAAATCATGCATTTTTAATTTACAATGATTCGATTTGGAATTGTTACATGCATTATTAATCATTTGGATGCATCCCTTATTTATTTATCTAATTGTTGGATTTATTCTCTACTTGGTTAGGGCAAGTTTAACAAGTTTATTTAGTTGTCATAAGTTTATGAAAAAAAGTGTTGTTGAAGTAACACTTACATGGGTTATTACAATATATTTTGAGTGAATAAAATATGAAATTCAAGAAGTAGATGGGTGAATAAGAGATTATGTATCTTGATCAACTTCCAAATCATAAAAATGATTCAAAAATTCCAGTGTAAATTTTTTTAAAATCATCAAAAGTGGAAAAACGAATGAAATTGTCTTTGAAATTCTTGACACACGGAATTTGATAGGAACACTGGGTAACCTAGAGTACATGACCTAGATAAAAATTGAACTGAATAGAAGTTACGGCTCACGGGTGAGTACTGCACGTGGAGACTGCACTCAAACGGAGAGTACACTATCTGCATTCATTAATGGAATGATACAACTATAAGTACATCACAAAGAATCAGGGAGTTGTAAACAAACTCCTATATCCTAGGAGCTAATCCTAACTTAAGGAGCTACGTAACAACAATGTAACCATTTCTCCATTAATATACAAATAATATTAATTATTTCCAACTCTCCCCCTTAATGGAGAAAGGATTACCCTGAATTCCTAACATCCCTCTAAACAATTCAAACTTTATTCTCCCAAGAGGCTTAGTAAAAATATCTCCCATGTTGTCATAATATTTACAATATTCAACACATATTTCTTTTGACTGAAGTTTTTCTCTAACAAAATGGAGCTGAGTATCGATATGTTTGGTGTTTTTGTGAAATACTGGATTGTATGCTAGCTTGTTAGTGCTTTGGTTGTCACTTTTAATGGTAGTTGCTTCTTTCTGTTCTTCTCCTGCATCATTGAGAAGTCTTCTCAACCAGATAGCTTCACATGTGGCTGCACACAGTGCTTGGTACTCAGCTTCATCTGAAGATAAAGCTACGGTACTTTGCTTTTTGCTGCTTCATGCTATGACCCCAGATCCAATGCTGAATGCATAACCTGTGATAGATCTTCGATCATCCTGGTTGCCTGCCCAATTGGAATCTGAAAAACCTGCTAAAGTAACATCAGATGTGTTAGTGTATAAAATACCATAATCACTAGTACCACAAAGATACCTCAACATGCTCTTTGCTGCAACCTAATGACTTTCGATAGGTTTAGACATGTATTGGCTCAACACACTAATAGAGTATGCCAAATCTGGTCTAGTTGTAGTAAGATATATCAGACTACCAACTAGTTGTCTATACTTAGTGGCGTCCACCTCCTTAGTGCCATCGTCACTGCACAACTTCTGATTCTGCTGCAATGGTGTTGCTGTTGATTTACACTGCTCCATTCTGAATCTTTCTAGCAGACTTATGGCATACTTCCCTTGAGCAAGAAAATTCTGTACAAAACTCTCCATACTTCCAGACCCAAACAATAATGGAGATTTATGAGATCTTTCATTTCAAATACTTGCAAAATCTACCGTTTGATTTATTTGATCAGAGTATCTGCATTATCTGTTATAATCATATCATCTACATACAAAGAAATCAAAATAATTTGCCTCTGTTTATTAAACTTGGTATACAAATTTGGATCATTCATGCTCCTATGAAAACCATGTTGTACGAATAATGAATCGATCTTCTCATACCACGACTTGGGTGCTTGTTTTAAACCATATAATGCCTTTTTCAATCCACAAACAAGATGTTCCTGCCCCTTTTTAACAAACTCTTCATGATGAACTAAATAAATCTCTTCTTTCAAATCACCATTCAAAAATGCAGACTTAACATCTAACTGGTGTATCTTCCACTTATATTTTGTAGCTAAAGATATTAACATTCTAATGGTATTTAATTTCGCTACAGGAGCCAAGGTTTCATCGAAATCTATTCCCTCTTGTTGTGAATAACCCTTTGCATAAGCTTTTCTATACTCCCATTTGTATTCACTTTAGGTTTATACAACCACTTACAACCTATGGGTGTTTTTCCTTTAGGCAGTTCAACTGAATCCCAAGTATGGTTTCTAGTAATTGATTCAATTTCTTCATTCATTGCAGCCCTCCATGCATCAGATTGACTTGCTTCTTTATAATTTATGGGTTCTACAATGTTTAAAATACTTGTCATTAAAGCATAGTCTTTCAATCTGGTTGGTAATTGAGTCTTCGTACCTAATCTCCTTGGTAGGGGACTGACCTCAAATATTTCTGCTTCAGACTTGTACGAGATTGCATTATTGGCTACAACACATGTTTCTTCTTCTTTTTTCTGCTCTTGCTCCTGATCATCCCTGCTGATTTCTTCCATCAATAATGGAATGTGCCAATCATTATCACTATCATCCTTTCCTTCCTCAAACTGTTCATGAAATACTACGTCTCGACTTGCAAATATTTTATGAGTCACAGGATTAAATAAATTATATGCTTTAAACTCAGTGCCATATCCTATAAAGATACATTTCATGGCTTTAGGATCTAACTTTTTTCTATCCACCTTGGGTATATGGGTAAAATATTTTGACCCAAATACTCTTAAATGACTCACTGCTGGTTTGAATCCATATAATTCTTCAAAAGGGGTTTTGAAGCCAAGACATTTAGTAGGACTCCTATACTTTAGATAAACAACAGTGTTGATGGCTTGCACCCAAAAACCATTTGATAGACCCTTACCTTGAAGCATACTTCTTGCGCACTTCACAAGAGTTATGATCTTTCATTCTGCTACTCCATTCTGCTATGGTGTATGACACACTGTAAACTGTTGAAAAATCCCATGATATTTGCAAAAATTCATGAACCCTCCCAACCTGTATCCTCCCCCTTGACTTGAGTGAATAATTTTTATACATTTTCCTATCTACCTCTCTACAATAGTTTTAAATTCCTTAAAACACTGAAAGGTATGACTCTTTTTACTCAAAAAATATATCCAAGATAATCTAGTGTAATCATCAGTAAAGAGAAGAAAATAATATGCACCACCTAGCGACCTTGTCTGCATAGATCTGCATATGTCTATATGCACCAGCTCTAGAATATCTCTTTCCTTTCTATTAACATGCAGAGGAAATTATTCTGTATGCATTTTCCCTAATGCACATCCATCACAATCTAGCTGAACACTATGAAAAATAGGGAGTTCATCAACCATACTTTTTCTCTGAAGTAACATGAGGTCTTGCAAATTAAGATGACCGGATCTCTGGTGCCAGAGGTTTTCAGCTGTCAATGCTGTTGTAACCATGGCTTGCTGTGGAATGCTTTTCACATCTAGTCTATACAGGCTCCCTACATGCACCCCTGATGCAATAGTTTCCATATTGCTATCCTTTATGACACAGCGGGTCTTGAAGAATTCAACTAGCATATCCTGATCAATTATCATAGATACAGAGATCAATTTTTTCCTAATCCTGGGTGCATACAAAACATTCTTAAGATGTCTAATGTCACTGCTAGGTAACTTTACTCGAATATCACCATACCTTTGAATCTCATATCCTCTGTCATATCCTAAATAAATTTTCGATCCACATGAAGTTTCTTCAAGAAATTCAAACCATTCTTTCTTACCTATCATATGTGAGGATGCGCCATAATCGACATACCATATGTCGTCCTCATCTTCCTTAGATGCTGAAAGAACACAATCAATTGTAAATAGTCGAAGTTCATGACTATGGTCTTCATCTTCATCAACAAAGTATCCTTTGTGCTTACTCTGCTTATTCCTTGCTTCGTCTATCTACCTCTTATAATCGTCCTTAGTTTGGTGGTCAATTTCCCCACCGTAAAAACATTTCTTGTTTGGAAAATTGTTTGCAAACGTACCTCTAAATGGTCTCTTTTGAAACGAGCTACCTCCTCTATGTTGATGTTATTGCTGTGGTTGCTGTTGTGGCTGCTTCCTTCTAAACTATTGCCTCTTCGCCATCAGAGCAAGATCATCACACTATGGTTTTAAATTGTGTCACTGCTCTTCTTCTTGTAGCAAGATTCCTGTCAATTCTTCAAATGTAGGGGGTTTCTCCCTCGCTGCCAATCCTGTGATGAACATATAATATTCATCCTTCATTCCATTCAATGTAATTATGACTAGATCAGAATTAGACACCTTTTCTCCAATGCCTGCCAATCTATCCTTCAGGTCTTTAACCCTCGCAATGAATCCAGCAGCAGATTCATTCTCCTCCATCCTCATCGCAAACAACTTCCCTTTAAGAGACAAGATGCAATTTGTATTTTGTGTCTGGTATAAATTCTTGATCATCGTCCAAATCTTAGTGGACGATTTGCCATCTCTAATATGTGGGATAATATTGTCCTTAACAAACATCTTCAATATAACTTTTTCTTTGTTTTCTCTGTTATCCCAATCTTGTTCCTATGTAGTTGTTCCTGTTATCGAACTCGGTCTCTACTCATCACCTATGACAATCGACCATGCATTTTCTCCTTCACGCAATGTCTATAGCTTAAACTTCCAATTCGTAAAATTAGACCCATTGAGTTTTCCAGACTCATTGAGATATGATTCTATGCTATTATTCATATTGGACTGATAAAATTTCAGATCCTCCGATGAATAACTCTAACCAACTGGATAATTACAAGCTACACTTAAAAAAAATTTCAATACATACCAGATCCTAATCACAGATCTACC
The DNA here is from genome assembly GCA_034641835.2 of Pinus albicaulis. NCBI lineage: Eukaryota > Viridiplantae > Streptophyta > Pinopsida > Pinales > Pinaceae > Pinus > Pinus albicaulis. The sequence goes on from JAXQQM020092977.1 coordinate 38,433, forward strand.
ACCAAACTAGTCTGATCTTGTGACTGTAACTTAGATCCACCACCACTGAGAGAATCGCATGTGCTGAACCTCCAGGAAATATTTTTGCAACTCTGATCTACCGCCACCAGGAAAATCCACTCTAATCTACCACCACCAAGAAAATTCGATCTACCACCACCGGGAAAATCCGCAACTCCAATCTGCCACCACTAGGAAACTTTGATCTACCAGCACCGGGAAAATCCGATCTACCACCATTGGGCAAACCCACAACTTTAATGTGCCACCACCAGGCAACTTCGATCTACCACCATCAGGCAAATCTGATCTACTGCCACCGAGAAAATCCATAACTTCAATCTTCCACCACCGGACAACTTAAATCTACAACCACTGGGTAAATCCGATCTAGCACCACCGGGAAAATCCACAACTTCAATCTGCCACCACCAGGCATCTTCGATCTACCACCACGAGGCAAATCCAATGTGCAGAACCTCCAAGAGAGAAATTGGCGCTTTCCTCAGCCAAAAAAATCCGTCCCCAAATAAAATCAATGTGAGTCACCAAATTGGCGCGGGTATGGCCTGCACAATCATGCCAATCGCATGTTTCGGTGCACTAGCACCGGTATGGCCCTAACAGTCGCACCAATTGGGTGTTTTGGCACGCCTGTCAGCGGAAAAATCGTGCAAACCCTCTTCTGCTCAGAGATCAATTAACCATCAAAGAACTAAGAGCACGAAGCTCCTGTGAGCACAATGCTCATGTGTACACCGTATCCACGAAGACTCTGTAGCTACTAGGGCTCTCTATAAACAAATCAGGCTCACCCAATCTAAGCTCTGATACCAATATAAAAACTAAACTGAATAGAATTTGCAGCTCACAAGTGAATATTGCACCTGGATACTGAACTCAAACGAAGAGTACACTCTCTTCATTCATTAATGGAATGATACAACTATAAGTACATCACAAAGAATCAAGTAGTTGTAAACAAACTCCTATATCCTAGGAACTAATCCTAACTTAAGGAGCTATGTTACAACAATGTAACCATTTCTCCATTAATATACAAATAATATTAATTATTTCCAACTGACCTAACCTACAAAAAAGATTGTTCTCCTTTGGATTTAATAAGTGAAGCATTGAGAGTGCTGCGCATCCATTTTACGAAACTAGCTTAGCTTAGTCTACATGCTTTGACAAGAAGCGTAATTTTGACTTATGTTGTAACAATAGTTGATAATGGATTAGGATTGAAATATTACATCATATAGGTGAAGAATGATTTTCCAATTTATGGCACTCCACCAAATTTCGGAAAGTATGATATTTTTTTAATTGTTATTATTCATTCTTTATAAATGATTTTATTTTTTTTATTTTTGTTGATTGTTTGTAATTTCATGGTAGCTTAGTTTATATGTTTTTTCTTACTATTATTATTGCATTCTTTATGTGTGATTTTCTTTTTCTTTTGTTGATTGTATGTAATTTTATAGTAGTTGAAATGTTTGTAGTGAGAATCAAAATTAAGATCATTTTGACATCTTAATAATATGGATAAGGGAATTATACTTAGAAATATAAAAGTGTAATATTGTTAACCATGTACTTTGTCTTTAAACCTTCATTTTCATCATTATTTCTATTTGAAATTTACGATATATTTGGAGATAACCTCTTTCATATATATATATCAGATGTATTTTAAGCCCAAATAATGGTGTGATAGGGGTGATGACAAGTTTTCATTATTCCATGAACATCAAGGGGTATTTTATTTCAAAATGAAAAATATTTATATCGTATGATTTTAAAGTATCTAGTTTATCATTTAATTTGTAAGTTTTATTATAATCTCATTGCATAATACATATACTATATTTTTCATATCTCAATTGTTAGTGGAGATAGCTTTATTTTTGTAAAAATCACAGTCTAGAAGTCTATTAGAGGAATCTGAAGAGGGTTAAGACTCTTGTACAATATTGGCAAGGATAACTTATATTTTTCAAGAATTTTTCATTAGTATTAGGAGGGAAAACAAATTATATTTTCAAGAAGGCTGATATGTTTTCCATGATAGAAATAAATAAAATGAAAATTTTAGTTCATCAACTCCTTCAACTTTTATGAATTTTTTTTTTTTTTGTTATGTAGTGTTCATGGAGGATTTATTAGAAATAAATTATCATAGAACATGGCTTAATATTGGGGGTCAAAACATGACTTCAGAAACCCTGATCTCCTGGCCGCATGCAAAAAGTGCTATTTGTGCAATGTGAAGGCTCCAGTCGCACTCATGAGTCGATTTGGGAGCAACTAGGGTCGAAATATTCCTGTTATATGCCTGTGATTAGGACCCAAAACCCTAAATAATAGATGTGATCTTCAAACCCTAAAATTTCACCTCAGAGAGAACCCAATCTTCTGTAGATGAGCTTGAGACTTGGGTGAGCCAAAATCAAGATAAAAGAGTGTCTCATCATTATGATCAAATGAGGTAGAGGGAACTTATATTTATAGCCTTCTAATGAGTTCCCTTTGATTTAGGGCCGACTCGATCTAGTATGCACATGTGTATAGGGCCGACCTAATCCAATATACATGAGTGGGTTCATAAATTCAAAAACCAACTTCTGCTTGTCCAAATGAGGTGATGTTTAGGTTGATTTTGGTCCTCTTGAAAAGTGTAATTCAATGCAATCATTATCTCTGTCAACTAAGCTATCCAGGGTAGAATTTGACGATTTTTGCATAAATTTAACACTCCCTCTCATCTAGGGATAATTTCACCTGCATCATATCACATGTATACTTTCATCAACTCATATCCAATCTCAAGTATCACATCACCTTGTATTGTCATTGATCATAGAAATTCATCTCTTACTCATTCCTACTTATCTCTTGATTTTCCTTGCTCATATGTAGAACATTATCGAATCTAGAAGAATAATTTTTCATTAGAGGGGAGCCTAAGCTACCACCATCCATTGATCAGGCTACTACCCAAAATCTCTATCAATGGGCTACTGCCCGGAATCTCAGTCAGTGGTCTACTACCCAGAATATTAGCAAGGAATCAGATCTACAACCCACATCATCATCATAGAGCATATCATGAGGGATCATATCTCAACCTCGAGCCATATCAGGGAGCTATTACTCAACCCGAAATATCATGGGGGAGATACTACTATGACCTTATATTGAGCAATAGGATATCCAAACAGACAGGGGGCACATCACAACCCTAGAACCACATCGGGGAGCTCATTCTCAACTTGAAATCGCATAGGGGAGAAAATATCAACCCAATCCTATTGCTTTTTTATCTTCCCATCAATGACCTTGAATATTCATGTGGTAGAACATCTGCATCATAATCGACTTAGGTTTTACACCCCAATTACACTCTCAACCTACTTTCCAGACTCAGGGTGGTACTCCCAACAAGCCCTGCTTGTGGGTGTGATGCTAACTCAGGTATACTTTTCATAGGCCATATAAGGGAGAGACATCTCTGAGCCTATGAATATAGGGGAGAAAAATCTCAACCCTGGGTAACAAATAGGGTTAATAACCTATTGTATAGAGATACATCAACCTTGGATCCCTCTATCTCAATTCCACACCCTAGGAGCTCAATCAGGGGAGGAAGGATTTGATTCATGTCCTCGATCATCGATGCTCTCATCATTCTCATATCTCGTATCAACTTGATCATAATGTAGCAATAGAAAATTTATTCTAATCTGTTGGGGCATGTGTTTTGAGTAAAAAAATTATGAGTTGCGAAATGATAGGTGGTGGAAAGTGATGGGCCTCTAAATTGGACATAAAATAAGGCCCATCTAACCTTTTTTAAGCCCATCTCCCTTTCTTATGCATATCAAAAGAAATATTGAATCTCTCCTTCTACACTTAACAATGTTTTCTTACGCTTTAATATTTTCTTAGGAAGTTTTAAAGGTAATTGCATATTTGTGCCCAATATTGGTTATTTTTGTAGAATATTGTGAGAATATTTGGAAGATTATGCAGATTTGGAGAAGTAGGTAATTTAGGGACTTGCTCCCTGCCACTCGAAATCAAGAGTGAATAATATTAGGAAATTAGGGAGAAATATTCGAGAAATTCAAGGGGGTTGTCCACCCTCAAAAGCAGCCAAACGAACCTCATGAGATCCCCTCTAGCAATTCAAATTCCAGAGGCAGCCAAGCAACTCAAGGCCAAGTGCACTCAATTCATACTTCACTTGGAGTCAAGTGGACTCATTACCTATTTTTAGGAAGCTTTTTGTAGCTGCCTTGTAGAATATATAGAGCAGAGCTAGAGCTACAAATATTTATTCAATGTTAGTCAATTATAGGGGATTCGATTCCATTCAAAACTTTTGTTGCAAGCTATTAGGATTTTGTTGTTTAAGACATTTGGGATGTAATAATACTGTATTTTTAATGCAATGAGTAGAGAGACCCCATTTTAATGATTTAATTCCGAAGATCTAGGCTTGTGGGTTAGGGCCCAACCCATGTGCCTTAGCTTCTCTATTGTTTTCATTCTTTCTTTTCTTCCATTTAGCTAGTTTTCTTTCTGTCATTCAATCAGTTTTTATTTTAAATAGTTTCATTTTTGTTTAGTTTTTCTTTTAGTATGCTACTATAGTTATCATTTTCTTGTGAGTAATAGAATAGAGGAGAAAAACCAAATGTTTTTGTCAAACCTTCCCCTCTCATCTCTGTCCATAGAGTTCGAGCAGGGTTTACTTTCCCACATGCAAAAAAAATTATTTATGTTCACTATTTTATGACGCATTCTTTTATGTTTTTTATGTGCATGAATCTGTAGGTTTTCTTGTAGGAATCAACATCAAATGTTCCAAAGAAGTTCTGTGTTATGCTTCCAAACACCTCTGTTACACTTCTATTGCTTCATTTCACTTTGCGCATCTGTCACAACCCTTTCTAAATTAAAAACCATTCAAAAAAATAAAAAAATTGACCTCCACCTTTGCTCCTCGGTTCTCCCACTTCCGCACTTTGCACTTTCATGAAATCGCACTTCGCAAATATTACCTTTTTCCTTGAAGACTTACCGCTCTCCTTTTTTGATTGCGATATTTTGATATCCCATATCACAGATTGTAGTTTTTACCACATTGCAATCACTCATCACAACTTTTTCCCTTGTCTTTAACACTTATCCCTCTTTTCTGACAATTGCAATATTGCGACATCGCAAATTGCAGATCACAATTTTTACCACGCTGCAAATCGCTCTCCACAACATTTTCCCTTTTTTTCTTCAAGACTTACCACTTGTTTCCGCCGATTGCAATATTACGAAATCCCAAATCACACCATTTACCTTTTTCTTTTGACACTTACCACTCGTTCCGTCGATGCGATAACTCCGCCGCATCGCACATTGCACTTTGCAGCATTTCCCTTCTCCCTTTAACCCTTACCGTTCGAAATTTGCGATATTACGATTGTGATATCGGTCCCACTACCAGGTCATCTGCCGCATCACACGTTACAAATCACACTTTTTGTTTTGTTCCTTTAACCTTTTCTGCTCCAAACACCAATTTCGAACACTGTTGTGTCGCAAATCACATTTTGCAGTTTTTATTTTGTTCTTGTTAACCTCTACTGCTCCAACCTTGCGATATTGCTATTGTGATATCACAGATCACATAACATCCACCAGTCATAACTCTGCCATCACATATTTCAATCATTCTGCTCCAAAGCTTTCGTGTCATAATAAAGTTTTTTTATAATTTTTAAACCCATATTTTCACTTCTAAGCCTTGTTTCATGTGTTTAATCCCTCCATTAGCCTCTTTAGCCCTTTTTCCTTTGAACTAAAATCAACACTCTTTCAATTAGGATTAATTCATGGATAGCTTAGTTGCATGAGTAGAAGCATGGTAGATCGACCATAGGATAAATAGGGTGGATTTAGCTGACTGGCCAAGTTAAGTGTGGTCTAGAATTAGTTTCCTTTTTTCCATTTCTTTTCAACAATATAGTTTAGATTCTTTTCAGTCATTTCCTTTTCTGAAAATTAAATTATTTTCATTTCTGTCATTTCTTTTCAGCAATTTATATTATTTCCCTTTCTATAATTTATTTTCAATGATTTAATTTGGATTCTTTTTTTCATTACCTTTATGTAATTTAGTTTAGTTTCATTGAATTGTGATAGAATTCACTGAGAACACTTAGAAATTTAGCACCCTTTCGTAAAGAGGAAGAGGATGACATGAACATAATGCATCTGTTGTGTATATAGAACTGTCACCTCCAAGTTTTTACAAACCCTAGGTTGATAAAGTAAAGTAGGGCAGCCCTGGGAGTTGCAGCACTCATGGTGCAATACCAAGGCTCACCACTTTTTGGCGTCGTTGTTGGGGAGGTGTCTAGTAGATGCTTTGATTTTTTTTTAGAATTCTTTTATTCTTTCATTTCTTTTCATGCCATTTCAGAAATATTAAAAAAATATATAAAAAATATTTGATTTTCATGCCTCATAGGAGTAGGGGTACTCAGAAATTAAAGAAAAAACAAATATTTCTCCAATAGCAACCCCCCGCGGACCACGTGGTGTAGTGAGAACCACATCACCATACACCTTTCAAGGTAGAAGATATGGACGGATATGATGACAATGAAGAAGATATTATTGGGTTTCCCATTCAAGATATGGACATCATTGTACATATGAAGAACATCCCTCCATCTTTCCTTCCCAACTTCCATGGTATGAGGACAGAGGATCCAAAAACATTTCTATTTTAATTTGATATACTTTGTAAGTTTTATGGATATTAATCACACACTCAAAAATTGAGATTGTTTCCTGCAACATTGAAGAATAGAGCTCTTAAATGGTTCATGAGTCTAGGTACTAATTCAATAAGAGCATGGAATGATATGCAAAAGATATTTCTAGAAAAATACAAAGATCATGATCTTAGAGAATAAATTTTTAGAATGAACCAAGAATAAGATAAGAGCCTTAAGGATCTAATAGAGAGTTTCATGTATAATGTTAAGAGGGAAAAATTGCATCATTTAGGATTTTACACACTAAAAACCCTCTTACTTAGAACAATTAGGGATGAGTGGATTTATATCCTTAATCTCATGAGTAAAGGAGATGTATATCAATTTCCATTTGAAGAAATTTGTGAAACATGCAAGTGCATATGAAGAGGAAGGGAAAGAGAAAGTAAGTTAGCATGAACATTGGTAAGGCAATATGAACTTGGAAATTTGCTTGATAACTTTAAAACGGAAATTCTTAGCAATCTAAGTGAACAAGTAGAAATAATAAGAAGGAAAAATGAGAAAAAATATGTTGTTGATATTTTTTTTATCCATGTAGAATCATATGCTACTAAATTTTGTTCTTCATTCCTCGGGTTTAAAGAAGTTTACCAAGAAGAAAATGGAGCAAGGTAATCACCAAAGAAGCTATGTTATGTAGCTCCAAGGAGACCCTAGCAGCCTGGTCAACTTGATATGATGCAAGGACCCACTCCACAATTTCAAACTTATTCACATCCATCTCAAACTAATTGGGACACACTCCACACTCCCTCCTTGGAAATCTTAACCATCTCAACCCCAAAACTAATCTTGGCAACATGGTTGGCAAGGACCTCATTGGGAAAATCTTCAACATCCTCAATATTTAGGTTAATATCCTCCATACCCAACTCCATGCTATCCCTACCATCCACCTCCACCACAACCGCAACCTCAACCAAATCCATCTCATATATCCACCCCCACTCAACTACCTATACCACCATTTCCAAACCCACACCATGAAGTATCTCAACCCACTTATAATGTTGAGGTACAACACTACCAAACATATCCTCTTGATCTAAATGGTATGCATCTTAGTCCAAGAAAGGTATTGCAAAGAAGAGATTTTCTTAATTTCGTTGAAGGAAAACATCAAGAAGAAGAAGAAGATACAAATAAGGAGATCAAAAGATGGAGGACTTCACTTGATGAAGAGCCAAAATCAGAATTACATGTTGAGAAAGTTTCCTCATGTTTACCAGCATTGCCTCCATGTGTTAAATAGAACAATCAACACACCATCAAGAAGAAGAAGATACAAATGAGGAGATCAAAATATGGAGGAATTCACTTCGATGAAGAGCCAAAATCATAATTAGATGTTGAGAAAGTTTCCTCATGTTTACCATCATTTCCTTCATATGTTAAAGAGAACAATCAACAAAAAGAGGAATATTTGAATGCCATAATAGAAGAGGACATCCAAGGTGGGATTCAATCCCGCAAGTGGTCTGTGCACATCACAACTATATTGACATATGGTTCCAAATGGGGTTTCAATAAGTTGTAGCAACACAGTCTTCTCCAACAGTACTTGATACAATCCCAGTCAAAGAAATTCATCTCTCATATTTAGGTACATGTCAAAGCATGTATTCCAAGTGTGCACCTGATTGTGTCTATCACATTTATGTGTACATGGATCCATTCTAAGTATTCATATACTTGAAAAAGGTTTTGCTTTCTTCAAGTAGAGTAGAAAATTGAAAAAAATAAAAAGAAAATAAAAAAAAAATGAAAAAAAAAATCTTAGGTGCAAACCTCTTTTGAGGCATATGAAATTGGCTCACTGATTGAAAACCTCCTTGAGGCAGTCATTGGGTTAAAGAAAAAAGATAAAAAATAAAAGATCCTAGGTGAAAACCTCCTTTGAGGCACCTAGGCAGATCTACTAGTTGAAAACCTCAATGGGACAACTAGTAGGCCTTACAAAAAAAAAAAAAAAAAGAAGGAAAAATTGCATTTCTCCATGTATCTCTCTCTAATGAATGCAGGTTTTCTCCAACCTTTGCAAGTATAAAAACAACAATTTGGCACAAAAAGAAAATTTGGTCAACACTTTAGTCAAAGGTAGTCAAACCTGGGCTTCCTCCTCCTGTGCTCAGAAGCTCTAAAAGGACCTCAAGCAGATCGCCACATGCAACTTTAGTAGTATCTTCAATATCACCTACAAAAACAAATCAATGGTAAGGCTCAGGTATGCAATCATATAATCATTTCTTCAAATCTATTTTGGTTTAAGAAAACATTAAAAAGTGTGAGAAGGAAAGTTTTTTGTATAGCCAAAATCAGTAGTAGAGCAACCTCAGCCTTATCTAGCAACTAGCCTCACTTTTTCCACCATGAAGGGGAACAAGAAAAACGTAAAAAGAACTTAAGAAAGTGGGTAGTAAGCAGTTCATTGTAATGGAAGACAAGGAGTACCAAGGGGTGACCAAGGGTGAACTCAGTTTAGAGAAAAAATAACTTTGAGTTTATTCTGCATGCAATTAAAAAAAGAAAATAACTAAAATAAAGGTGGATCCACCATCTCTTGGCACGAAAAATAGATTTTCTTAAGGCATTTGAGGACATCCATGAAGCACCTATGAGAAGAAATTAAATAATGTTAGTGGGAGGAGTAGCACATGGGCCAATAAATAGAAAATGAAATAAGCTAGCATGCAGGAAGAACCAGAAAGAAAGGAGGATGAGTAGGTTCCTCAGAGGATTAGCAACATTTTCAATAGGGGGGCTGATGATGGGCCTCTAAATTGGACATAAAATAAGGCCCATCTAACCTTTCTTAAGCCCATATACCTTCCTTATGCACATGAAAAGATATATTAAATCTTCCTTTTGGACTTAATAATGTTTTCTTCTGCTTTAATATTTTCTAAGGAATGTTTAAATGTAATTGCATATTTGTGCCTAATATTGATTATTTTTGTAGAATATTATGAGAATATTTGGTAGATTATGTAGATTTGGAGAAGGAGATAATTTATGGACTTTCTCCCTGCCACTGGAAGATCAAGAGTGAAGAATATCAGGAAATTAGGGAGAAATAATGGAGATATTCAAGGGGGTTGTCCACCCTCAAAGGCAGCCAAAAGGTCCTCATGAGATCCCCTCCAGCAATTCAAATTCCAGAGGCATTCGAGCAACTCAAGACCAAGGGCACTCAAGTCATACTTCACTTGGAGTCAAGTGGACTCATTACCTATTTTTAGGGATTTTTTGGTAGCTACCCTGTAGAATAAATAGAGCATAGCTAGAGCTAGCAAGAGTTAGTCAATGTTAGTCAATTCCAGGGGATTCGATTCCATTTAGAACTTTTGCTGCAAGCTATTAGGCTTTTGCTATTTAAGACCATCGGGATGTAATAAGGTTGTATTTTTAATGCAATGAGTAGATAGACTCCATTTTACTGATTGAATTCCAGAGAGCTAGGCTGGTGGGTTAGGGCCCAACCCATGTGCCTCAGCTTCTTTGCTGCTTTCATTATTTCCTTTCTACCATTTAGCTAGTTTTATTTATGTCAGTCAATTAGTTATGCTTTTAAATAGTTTCATTGATGTTTATTTTATATTTCACCATTCTATTGTAGTTTTCATTTTCTTGTGAGTAATAGAATAGAGGAGAAAAACCAAAACACTGTGGTCAAGCCTTCCCCTCCCATATCTATCCATAGAGTTTGAGCAGGGTTGACTTTACCACATGCCAAAAAAATTGATTTATGTTCATTGTTTTATCACGCATTCTTTTCTATTTATTTCATGCATGAATTCACATGTTTGCTTGCAGGAATCAACATCAAAAGTTCTAGAGAAGTTCATTTTCCATCTCTGTGTTACGCTTACGACCACTTCTCTTACGCTTCTATTCCTTCATTTTTCTTTGCACAACTTTCAGAACCCTTTCTAACTTAAAAACCATTCAAAAACATAAAAAACTTGGCCTTTGCCTTTGCTCCTCGGTTCTCCCGCTATCATACTTCTCCTTCTCATGAAATCGCACTTCGCAACTATTACCTTTTTCCTTGAAGACTTACCTCTCTCCTTTTCTAATTCTGATATTTTGATATCGCATATCGCATTTTTTACCACATCGTAATCGCTCATTGCAACCTTTTCCATTTTCTTTAACACTTACTGCTCTTTTCTGCCGATTGCAATATTGCGACATCACATATTGTAGATTGCAGTTTTTACCACACCGCAAATCTCTCTCTGCAACCTTTTCCCTCTTTTTATTCAAGACTTACTGCTTATTTTTTCCAATTGTGATATTGCGAAATCACAAATCGTAAATTGCACCATTTACCTTTTTCTTTTAACACTTACCGCTCGTTTTGTCGATGCGATAACTCCGCTGCATCACACATCGCACTTCGCAACATTTCCCTTCTCCCTTTAACACTTATCACTCCAAATTGGTGATATTGCGATTGCGATATTGGTAGCACCATCATGTCATTCACCACTTCGCACATCACAAATCACACTTTTTTATTTTATCTTTTAACCTTTTCTGCTCCAAACACTGATTCTGAGCTCTGTTGCATCGCAAATCACATTTCACAGTTTTTATTTTGTTCTTGTTAACTTATAACACTCCAACCTTGTGATATTGTGATAGCGATATCGCATATCGCACTTCTATCCGCTAATCATAACTCCACCATCGCATATTTCAAGCATTCTGCTCCAAATATTTCATGCCATAATAAAGTTGTTTTATAAGGTTTAAACCCATATTTTCACTTCTAAGCCTTTTTTCTTTTTTTAACCACTCCATTAGCCTCTTTAGCCCTTTTACTTCCAAACTTCAATCAACACTCTTTCAATTTGGATTAAGTCATGGATATCTTAGTTTCATGGGTAGAAGCATGGTAGATAGACCATAGGATAAATAGAGTGCATTTAGTCGATTGGCCAAGTTAAGTGTGGTTTAGAATTAGATTCCATCCTACCATTTATTTTTAGGAATACAATTTAGTTTATTTTCAGTCATTTCCTTTTCTGCAAATTAAATTAGTTTCATTTCTATCATTTCTTTTCAGCAATTTATATTAGTTCCCTTTCTGTCATTTCTTTTCAATGATTTAATTTATTTTCCTTCTTTCATTTCCTTTCTGAAATTTAGTTTAGTTTCATTGAAGTGTGACAGACTTAACTGAGGACCCTTATAAATAGCACCCTTTCATAAAGTGGAAGAGGATGACATGAACATAATGCATATGTTGTGTATATAGCAGTGTCACCTCCAAGTTTTTATGAACCCTAGGTTGATAAAGTAAAGTAGGGTAGCCCATGCGAGTTGCATCACTCTTTGTGCAACACCAGGCCTCACCAGAAAGAACAAGTGGTGGAGAACCATTATGAAAGGAAAGGAACCGTTGTGGTTATAGAGAGTCTACAGACAGGTGGCAGAATTTTGTTCCTGGGAGCTCTGTCGAGCCTGAAATGTGTTATGGTGTATTTTTTTGAACTCTATGGAGTATCATATGTAATGTTTTGATGATTTAATATAATTGACCAATGTCGAGTTGTGGATTATATGATGTGTATGACATTTAGCTTTATAGTTGTGTGTTTAGATATTTCGAAACTATTGATGTTCATGTTGGTAATTGTTAAATGGTAACATGTATCCTAATTCATATGTGATGAATGTGCTGTTTGTATTGTAATTTCTGGTTAGATGTTAGCAGTCTCCCTTCGGTATTATGGTTCTAGCTTTCTATCTTAGTAAGGTCACGACATGCCTTGGGTGAAAATATTTTCTCTCTTGAGCAAGGTGAAAATGTCATGGTTGTCCTAGACTACAGCGAAATTTTTTTGGTCCTGAGCTAGAACTTCGGTCTTGTACAAAAGTCACCCTTTTTCACCAACAAATGGTTCCATTGTCAGGACCTGAAAATTTACTCGAGATCTAGATCATGGTATCAAAAATATATGAAAGGGAATTGCATAGCTGGTGGGATAATCATGTAGATCAGTTCATATAACATCAAGCGGAGCTTTGAAAACAAAAGGAAAGGACTGTCAAGGATCAAGTTTTGTTTTTTGATTCAGTGAGTTATTTGTATGAAATTTTCTAGGGAAAATATCCTGAAGAGCTCCATAACTAGTTTCGAAGACTCAAGATAAAAGCACTTTCTGGAGGGTTTCATTGATCTTGTCACAATTGGACACATACAAACCAGACGACATTACACAGATTAGATATGGAACTAACCTGAGAAATAGAATTTTGGGTGCATACTACCTTGGAGCGATACATCGTAGAGTTCACAGCTGAGTGTTATCTATATTTTAAAAAAGAAGAAGATATATTTAATTCTGGGTAGCGGGGAAAGTTGTTGAGAGAAATCTCATTGTGGATTGAAGCATTAATGGTGGACAAGGGAATAATTCTCCTCCAAAGTCCTATGATGGAAGCTTAAACCTCCAGTTCTGGGGGAAGGACCTGAAGGAAAGATGCTACAAACAAGGGAAAAATGGGAATAGGGTTATAGACACCGGGACCTCCAGTAGGTTGAGGGAGTTGAGATCACATCGGAGGGTGCTAATCATTAAGAAGAGGTGGGAGAGGGCAATACAAGATTTTGAGAATTACAAGAGGAGTATACAACAAGGAGAAGAGGCATCATAGATGACCGGGAGGAGAGAAGATGAAGTAGGGCCCAAATGAATGGACGGGTCCACCAAGGAAGTTAGATAGTTTCAAAGGAACCCTTCCCGAAGAGAGAAAGGAAAGAAGTTCAATGAAGAGGAGGACGCCTGCCCAGAGGATGAGTCCAATGTAGAGTTGTATGTTGCGATCAAACAAGTATTCTGAGAGAGGCTGACAACCATAGGGAAAGGTAATCCTATTTCTCGAGTTTCAAGTAGCACTAGTCGTAACCTTCCCTTGGCACTCTACCACCTGCTTGATAAGTTTTTGATAAATTTGTAAGTCTAGCAAGTTATATAATGTTCAACCTACAGTGCAAATAGCCACTAGGAGTAGTACTAGTCATGAAATTTCTCAGCCAGGAAGTAGAGGATTCATATTAGTCCCACCCACACAAGTAGAAATGGTAGGATCATTTACTTGATATCCATAATTCTCTGGAAAGGTTAATGATGATGTAGAGAAACATTGGTATCTGTGCGAAGAAATTTGGAGAGCTCGTCAGACACTAGATGTAGTTAAATTAATTGAATTTCAAAACATCCTAAGATAAATAGCATTACGATGGTTTATCAAATGGCCAGAAGTACACCAGAACCTAGCTATAGATGATGTTAAAATATAGTTTGTACAAGAATTCAATCCCCCTCAAACTAATTGGCAAGGATTGTTTGAATTATGGGAGATTAAACAGAGGGAGGGAGAAACAACATGGGATCTAATGAGAAGGTTCAAAGATAAAATATGTAAACTAAGTTACCCGATTGATCCAAATCACCAATGATATTGCTTTGTTAAAGCACTATTACCCTTGACAAGAACAACGTTGACCCAAAAAAAAGATTGATACCCTTCAAGATGCATTAGAGCAAGCAATGAAAATAGAAGCAGTGGTTGGCTACCCTCAGGAGTTTAGGGGGGGAGTAGCCACTCAAGATCTGTCCATATTGGTATTTCATCATCAAATAGAAAGTTTGACAGAAAATCTCAAAGATATCCAATAGGTGCCACCAACGCGAACCAATGTGTGGTGTACACATTGTCTATTAGAGGGACATGTTGTTATAGAGTGTCCGAAGTTGCGAGGAGCCAATGTTGGGACTTCGGTGGCAGGAGCGCAAGGAGCCCCACTAGTGGGAGGAGTTGCATAAGTAAATACTCAAGGACTATACCAGACGCAACCCCATTTCCTAGGGTTTCTTAATCAGAAAACTTAGACATCAGCTGAATACTGTGAAATATGTAAAGGTATTGGTCATCCTCCATGTTTATGCCCCATCCCACAAAAATATTCAAATTTCCCAAATAAACTCTAGTCTGAATTTTTTGCTTCAACCAATCGTTATACAGAATAGTGTATAGCCCTTGATGCATTAGTGGACCGACTAGATAGATCATCCTACAGAGTAAATGAGACTCCGAGAGGATGAGGAGGATCAGGAATGTGACGGGGCTAGACCGAAGGACGAGGACCTTTGAGGTGTTAAAATTATGATCAATAAGGCCATGTAGCGACAGAGTGTCCGCTACCAAGACGACCATGGTGTTCCCAATGCCGAGTTAATGCACATGCCACTGAAGAATGTCCAGAGATAATAAAAATATGGGAAGAGAGAACTAGGCAATGGGGAGCCAATTTGGTCAATGCGGAGCCAAGAGTATTTGAGACACAACCTCTGCTAAGTGTGGCCATAATAATCCGAGGAGGGAAGAAAACCGGGGAGGATGCATGAGAGATGGAACTGACAAAGATAGTGAAAGCAACATCCCCAAAGAATATTTTTAATCTGGAGTGACACAGACAGTACTTTAAAGAAGCACTGGAAACATTCTCGAAGATGGAGAGCCACAAGTATATGGAACTAATGCAACTAGGCAGAGAAGGACAAAAGACGACTACCACAGGAACACCAATCACTACAAGAAAAAAGGACATTGGTGAGGGTCATGCTTGTGACATACCTTTAATGTCTGTCACCAATGTCACATATGGTGACGGTCCTTAAAAAAGCATCGTTGTAAGTGTATATAGTGATGATCCTTTAAGGTTCGTCACCAAATCCATTTTCAGTGACACTTTTGGTGACGATCGTTAAAGTCCCATCACTAATTCTCTCTTTGGTGACACTTCTAGTGACGAGCTTTTAATGACCCTCGCCAATGCTATTTTTTTACTTTTGGTTTTGGTCAAAAAATGTTCGTCGTCATTGATCATTCCAATGATTTTATGATGACACTATGTGCCTCTTAATATATTTTTTGTCAAAATATAACGATTTAAGACCATTATTGTGGAGTATTTTTTATAGTATGTCCAAATCCATAGTGGTTAGAGTCAGCAAATTTGTTAAGAAGTAATTAGTGTGTATCATTTACCTCAAGTAATGACTAGTCGGATAGATTTTTCCTATGAGTCAACACACGATTCATATATATTAAGTTTATTATCTAGAAAATTCTCTTTAGATAAAGTTCCACTAGTGTGTGTATGAAATATATTATTTAATACTTAATCAAACTCTGTCAATTATATTAATGATAAATACCTAGCACTCCTCAACAATCTGGGCACACCTTGAATTAATGCTTTAGCACACACTAACATTTCTTGGCACCTCACATGTTTTGTAACATCTTTGTACTTATAACATCCTTTCATGGCAATGACGCCCAGGAACATGGTGGCATGCCCTAACACAACATATGACTCTCCTAGCATGTGTTGGAATGCATGTAATCCCTAGCATTCCTTGGAACACCTTGATTGCATGAATTGACACACATTAGCGCTTAGAACACAATGCCACTTGACATGTATTGGGACCTCTCATTAGTGCACCTAGCTTGCCCCTTTTGAAAAAGATAAAGTAACAATTATTAACCTTCTTATGTGTTCATTTCCTTGCATTTTAGCTTCGTTCTTCCTTTTTTTTCTTGGACACCTCTTGACACATATTGGCATACCCTAGCACCCTACACATCCTTAGAACCTGGCATGTATTGGCATATCTTGGCACTATTTGGCACATATAATTAGCACACCCTAGAACTCCATAACACACTTTCACACTTATTTACATTCCTTTCTATTCCCTAGCATTCCTTACCAATGCTTACCATACCTTGTGACTCCCTCGGCATGACATTTAGCACTCATTAACATGAGTCCCTGGCACATATTCCTCATATTCGTTAACTTCCATGAATTTTGACCTATTTCTCCCTTAATTTTTTTTCCTAGTAAGCTGTGACACTCATTAAAATGCATTAGAACTCTCTAGCACACCTTATCATCCTTCAACTTGCCCTTCCACTTCATAGCATGCATAACACTCACTGACACATATTGGCACTTGGTACATGTTGGCTCTTGGCACCTATTAGTGCTTGGAAAGTCTTAGCATATATGGAATACGTTGAGATTCCTTGGTATGATTTGGCATGGTTTAATATTAAATTTATTTGAGATCAATTATTGGAAAGTAAATGAGAAGCAACAAAGGAAGACTTGGCACTTAGAATGCACTAAGACTTTGCACTTGGAACCTATTGGCACCTAATGTTGCGTGCCTAGAATGCCCCTCTTGGAAATGGTAAATTGATGACATATCATCCCTCTTATGTGTTCATTTCGTTGTAGCTTAACTTGTTTCTCCCCTTTTTTTCCTTGATAGTCCCTGGCACACATTGACACACCCTTGCACATTTTGGCATGCCTTATCATTTGGAACATCTTAACATGTTTGAAATGCCTTCGTACTATCTGGTACATCTTATCATTCCCTAGCATGCCTTAGCACTCATGTCCTCATAGCTAGCCTTTACATTTTTTCATGACTTGGGAACCCAATCAGGTCCTTGGCTACTGCAGTTCACATGACAATATTGGCCTGCTTCAACCGCAATAACTTGACCAATTGCACCTACTACAAGTAGATTGTGCCTTGTTCACCTAAGAACTTCCTATAGCTCATCTTATGCCACTCATGTCCAAGATAAACTTGTCCCACTTAAATTTTTACCAAGACAAGGATCACATTATCTAAAAATGACCATACAACAACTAAGAAACATAGCTTACATAGGAAATATTTCACATGTATGTTCAGTTCATATAAATAGTAGAACATTAACTAAGAGTTTGTAAGAACCACAAGATGCACAAGGAACACAAGATATAAGCTAACAAAAGTTGAGTGCCCCAAACATTATACACAACAATGTATAATATGCAAATATCTAGGATATTTTAAAACATGAGCATGTAGTCAAAGTGTGCCACATCTCATTTAAAAAAAATAGCTAAAGGAAAAACAATGTTGTGCCTAGTACAAAGTGAATTCCATTTTTCTAAAACTTCTATGCCGAGCCTCATATAATAACTGTAGGCTTGCCTCCTATAAATCGTATTTTGAACTTCTCCTAACACAATTTGTCCTTAGCACACTTAAATTCGTTGACACTCCCTCACACACACTCTTATGTACAAATTATACAAAAAGCATGTATATCTTTGATTCACCTGATCTAACAATGTACTAAAGTTAAATAATGAGTCGCTTCTACAAATCTTTTGTGGAATTAAAAGCACAATCTCTAATCACATGAACATGAAGAAATATCAATCACACACAACACAAATAATTTCCGAGGGAAATATTATAGCTAAAAACCCCACTATCTTCTATTATATATTATTTCATGGATCATGAAAAAATTACATACAAAAATCCTCTCACAAGAGCCCTCAGTACATCAGCTAATTGTCTCACACTATCATACAAAAACTGGAAAATTACTTAGCGAATTTACTACCTCCACACAACCTGCCTTTCTTACACAATCCCTGCTGAATGCAATTCTTCAATTGATGCAATCCTGCCATCCTTGACTGCACAAGTATCATTGTCACATCCAATGGATGTTTTCCTGCATGTGTGCAAGTGGATAATGTCACAACTGATAGTCAACTTCCCTTTCACCTAGAACTCAACTAGGTCTCCACTGCATCTGACATGCATGCAACTAATAATAGTCAATCCTCAGTTGCATGTGAGATCACTGCATGTGAATTAATTAATATTTAATTCAACTGATCTCTCACTACTTATATCTTTAGATACAACTAGCACAAGTGAGTTTAACTCACTTAACTGCGTTAAAATATTTGTAACTTGCATCAACTAATGCACCACTTCACTTCGAACACTGTTACAGCTAGAATTACTCTACATATCCCACCAACCAACTTCTAACTCGAAATTTACTAGATAACTGAATTTTCCACTTTAGTTAACTATTTCAAGTCCACATTGAGAAAATATTACAGTTTATTGTCCATCTAAATTAAGGGATAGTAAAAATATACATGCACCCAAAAATATCACTGTGGGCCCCACCCTAGTTTGGGTGCTTAATGCAACCAGGTGCTTATTGCACTAGGAGTGGGTGTTGAATCTTCTTGTTGAATATCAACATCTTATTCGTTCCTTTCCATGAAATTTTACCTAGTTATCCCTTGATATGCCCCGAAACTCCCTAACACTCTAGTTCATCATGCATTGATGCCTTTTCATTCCTTTTCATGCCCTGACCTTCCATAGATATCATGCCCTCACAAATAACCTTACTTAATTTGCAACTTGGGAACCCAACCAAGGCCTCGCTTGACTAAAATATCTTGACCAAGTTATGATTTTTACAACTATACTATGTTGTTGAATTATGTAGTTTTTGAGGTACTCCACAAGCCTCGTGAGATGGGTTTGTGTGAGTTTCGTCACAAAAGGCTTTGTGGGAAAAAAAGCCAAGAAAATGGATTTTGGAGCAAAGATGGGGTTTGAAATCTAAAATAAAATTAAAAAGGGAAATTAATATTTCCTAAGGTATAAGTGGATAAAACCTGTAAGTTCTAGAGGGTTGATAAGAGGTATAGGAAAAACTATTTAAGGAGACCTTAGGATGAAGGAAATAACACCAAGTGAGAAGGAGCTCATTTGATCAAGGGGGTGAAGAGAAATGTAGTCCTAAAGAGGCGATGATCATTACCATGTCTATAACTCATTGAGATGCCTCGATATGCTTTGGCATAGTTTAATATTAAAGTTATTTGAGATCAATTATTAGAAAGTAGAAGAGAAGTAACAAAGGATGATTTGGCACTTAGAATGCACTAACACTTGGTACTTGGAACTTATTTCCACCTAGTGTTGGTTTGCATAGCATGCCCCTCCTCGAAAGTGTAAATAGATAACTTATTAACCCTATGATGTGTTCATTTCCTTGTAGTTTAACTTGTTTCTCTTTTTTGTTTCTTTGATAGTCCCTGGCATGTATTGCTACACCCTTGCACAACTTGGAATTCCTTATCACTTGACACATATTAGCATATTTTACATGCCTTTGAACTATCTAGCACATGTTAGTATTCCCTACCATGCCTTGGCACTCATGCCCTTACAACTAGTATTACATTTTTTCAAGGCTTGGGAACCCAATCAAGTCCTTAGCTACTACAGTTCATGTGACATTGGTCTGCTTCAGCCATAAAAAATTGATCAATTGGACCTACTACAAGTAGATTGTGCCTTGTTCACCTATGAACTACCTATACCTCATCTTCGGCCACTCATGTCCAAGCTGAAATTTACCGACTTAAGAACTTACCAAGACAAGGATCACATCTAGCCATGGCCATAAAAAAACCAAGAAAAATAGCTTACATAGGCAATATTTCACATGTATCTCCAATTCATATAAACGACAGAGCATTAATTGAGAGTTTGCAAGAACCAAAAGATATAGAAGACACACAAGATATAAATTGGCACAAGTCAAGTGTCCCAAAAATTATACACAACAATGTACAATATGAAATTTATAAAATCGTTTATAACATGGACATTCGGCCAAAGTGTACCACATGTCATGTAAAAATAATAGATAAAGTAAAAATAGTGTTGTGCCCAACATAAAGTCTCCCTTTGTCTAAAACGTCTTTTTCAAGCCCCTTATCACAATTTTAGGCTTTCCTCTTGCAAATCCTATTATGAATTTCTTCTAACACACTTCATCCTTGGTAGACTTGAATTCACTAGCACTCCCTATCACACACTCTTAATTGTTCACTTCCATGCATTTTGACCTAGTTCTCTCTTATGATGCCTCAACGCTCCTTAAAAATCCTCAATATGCATTGGCATTGTCCAACATTTGTTAGCACACCTTTTCATTCCTTGTCATGCCCTAACCCTCCCTAGTTATCATGCCGTCACAACTACCCTTAATTAATTTTCAACTTTGGAACCCAACCAAGTCCTCATTTGACTATAGGAGCTTGACCAAGTTACGATTACTACAACTAGACTATGTTGTTGAACTGTGTAGCTTGGGAGGTAATCCACAAGCCTAGTGAGATGGGTTTGTGTGAGTTTTTCCACAAAATTATTTGTGGGAAAGTAACCCATGCGAAGGGGCTTTGGACCAAATATAGGGTTTAAAATCTAAAAGATAATTAAAAAGAAAAAATAATATTTCCTAAGGATCAAGTGGATAAAGTTTGTAATTTATAGAGTGTTGTTAAGAGGCCTAGCTAGGAAAAGATATTTAAGGAGGCCTTAGTATGAAGGCAAGAGCATCAAGTGAGAAGGAGCTCATTTGATCAAGGAGGCCAGCAGAGATGTAGTCATGGAACTCACTGACACTTCCAGTCAAAATCTCTTAATTGTTCATTTGCATGCATTATTTTCAGCTAGTGCTCCATTATGTGTCTCTAGGACTCCATAGCACTTCCTATCATGTATTGGGACACCTTGGCACCTGGCACATCTTGGACACATGCCACTCTAGCACACTATCATGACTTATCATTTCCTAACATACCATGTCACTCCCTCCTTAGAACACCTGGAACTCACTGACACTCCCCATCACACACTCTTATTCATTAATTTCCATGCATTTTTACATAGTGCTCCCTTTTGTTTCCCTAGAACTCGCTAACACTCAAAACACACTAGCACTTGGAACATCTTGGTATGCTCCCCTAGAACTTTAGCATGTCTTGGAAATACCTAGCATATCTTGTCACTCAATCCTTAGCAAATCTGGAACTCCATAGCATGCCCTATAACTCCCTGCACATATTCGCTCTTGGCACTTAGTGGCACTTGAAAATTATTGGCATGTGTTTGGATGCCCTGGAATTCCTTAGCATGGTTTAAGATAAATTTTATTTGAGATCAATTACCCACAATTATGAGATAAGTAATAGAGGTTAGATAGGAACTTAAGACACACTAAAACTTGTCCCTTGGCATGTATTGGCACTAGTTTTGGTATGCCTAGCATGCCTCTCTTGAAAAGGTAAGGTCTTGAATTACTAACCCTCATATGTGTTCATCTATTTTCATTTTAACTTGGTGTTCCCTTTTGACACCTAACAAGTCTACTTGACATGCGTTCACATACCCTAACACCTGGCACATCTCATTATGCCTTAACACATGGCATGTCTTAGCATGCCTAGCATGAATTTACATGCCTTGGCACTATATGACACATGTTAGCACACACTAACACTTCTTGAAATGCCATAGAATTCCCTAGCATACCTTTTCACTCCCCCCTTGGCATGTCTGATTCTCATTGACACTCTCCAACACACCCTCTTATTCATTCATTTCCATTCATTTTCACTCGATGATTTATGTTTGATGGGGCACATGTCTAGAAAGAGTTCCTTTAAGAGAAAAAAAAATGATCCCACAATTACTGACATAAGTAATTATGAGATTCTACTTTAATGAAATTAGGAAATTACACAAGAGATTTTAAGAATGACTTTTTTTATGTTTTTTTTTTTATGGTGTGGGGATGGTAGGAAGTGAGTGGTCAATATGGTGTGTGAATGCTTAGAATACCTTCTCACTTCCTCCTTGGCATGACAACTAGCACTCACTGCCACTCCCTGACACACCCTCATATTCATTCACTTCCATGTGTTTTGACCTAGTTCTCCCTTGTGTTGTCCATGTACTCCCTAACACTCCTCAACATGCATTGGCACTCTATAATTAGTGCTTTTCAATAGGCCCTGCCACTTCATAGCATGCATAACACTCCTTGGCACACATTGGCACTTGGCACATGTTAGTGCTTGGAAAGTCTTACCATGTTTGAAATGCATTGAGATGAGTTGGTATGATTTGGCATGGTTAAATATTAAAGTTATTTGAGATCAATTGTTGGAAAGTAGATAAGAAATAATAGAGGAATATTTGGCATGTATAATGCACTAAGACTTTTCACTTGGAACCTATTCTCGCCTAGAGTTGGTGTGCCTAACATGCCCCTAATAGAAAAGGTAAATTGATGACTTATGAACCCTCTTATCTATTCATCTCCTTGCATTTTAACGTGTTTCTCTGTTTTGTTTCCTTGACCGTCCCCAACACGCATTGTCAGAGCCTTGCACATCTTGGCATGCCGTAACACTTGGAACATCTTAGAAAGTTTGACATGCCTTCACACTATCTGACAAATATTATCATTCCCAAGCATGCCTTGGCACTCATGCCCTCACAATTAGCTTTACTTGGGAACCTTATATTCCTTGGAACACCTTCACACTCCCTAGTTGTCATACCCTCATACATAGCCTTAATTTTTTTGCAACTTGGGAACCCAACCAAGTCATTAGAAAAACATTGTTTTTCCCAACCCAAAGTCTCCCTTTCTATGAAATTACTTTGTCCACACCTTATCACAACCATAGTCTTAACTCTCTCAAGTATTATTCTGAACTTCTCCTAAAACACTTCATCCTTGGGACACCTAGAATTAACTGACACTCAATATTTGTTCATTACCAAGAATTTTGATATAATTCTCCATTGTGTTCCCCTGGAACTCCTTAACAATCCTCAACATGCATTGAAATTTTATGCCATGTGTTAGCACACCTTTTCATTCCTTGTCACTCCTTAGCTATCATGTCCTCACAACTACCCTTACGTTTTTTTAGACTTGGGAACCCAAAAAAGTCCTTCCTTGACTATAATAGCTTGACCAAGTTACAATTACTAAAACTATACTATGCCTTCTCCACCTAAGACCTTCCTATAGCTCATCTTAGGCTACTCATTTCCAATCTGAATTCATCCCATTTAACAAGTTACCAAGTCAAGGCTCACATCCAACTATGGCCATAAAACAACTAAGTAACATAGTTTACATCTTGACATGCCATAACACCTAGCATGTTTAACACTCCCTTAGCACCATGTGGCATGTGTTAGCATCCCCTACATTTATTGGAATTTTTTTCAGTCCCTAACACACCCTAGCACTCCCTAAAATTCCCTAACACTCTAGCATGCCTTGGCCCTGCCTAACATATAATATTGTCACTCCATCCTTAGAAGACTTGGAACTCACTGACACTCTGTATCACACATTCTTATCCATTCATTTCCATGGATTTTTAACTATTTCTCCCTTGTGTTTCTATGGAACTCCCTAACACTCCTTGGCACACATTGACACACCCTGACACCTATCACATCTTGGCACGTCACCTTAGCACACTAGCATTCCTTGGAACTACCTAGCATACCTTGCCACTCCCTCCTTAGCACACCTAGAACTCACCGACACTCCATGTCACACACTCTTATTCATTTCCATGCATTTGAAGCTAGTGCTCCCTTGAATTTCCTTGGCACTCCATAACACTCCTCAACATGCATTGGCACACCTTAGAACCTGACACATATTTGCATGTTTCCATGACCTCTAACATACCTTGTCACTCCCTCCTTAGCACACCTGGAACTCACTGACACTTCCTCTCAAAAACTATTATTTTTTCATTTCCATGCATTAATTTTACCTAGTTCTCCCTTGTGTTTCCCTAACACTCCCTAACACTTCCCAACACATGTTGGCACACACTGGAAACTGACATAGCTTTGCCGCATGCCAGGTTGGCACTCTAGAAAGACATAACATTGCCTAATATTACACCTGTAACTTGATGACACTCCTTGTCACACACTCTTATTCATTCATCTCAACCCATCCCACTTAACAAGTTACCAAGTCAAGGCTCACGCCCAACCCTAGCCATAAAGAAACTAAGAAACATAGTTTACATATAAACATGCCATAACACTTGACATGTCTAAAAATTTCTTGGCACTATATTACGCATGTTAGCATCCCCTACATTCCTTGCCATGCTTTTTCACTCCCTAGCACACCCTAGAACTGCCTGACATTCCCTATCACTCTAGCATGCCTTGGCACTGCCTAGCATATAACCTTTTCAATCCCTCATTAACACACTTGGAACTTGCTAACACTCCTTATCACACACTCTTATCCTTTCATTTCCATGCATTCTGAACTAGTTCTCTCTTATGTTTCCATGACACTTGCCAACACTCCCTGACGCATATTGTCACACCCTAGCACTTGACACATCTTGGCATGTAACCCAATCTAAAATTCCTTGGAACTACCTAGAATACCATATCACTCCCTCCTTATCACACCCATAACTCACTAACAATCCCAGTCACACACTCTTATTCATTCATTTCCACACATTTCAAACTAGCACTCCCTTGCATTTCCCTGGCACTCCATAATTCTCCTTGGCATGCATTGGCACACCTTAGTACCTAGCACATCTTGGCATGTTTCTCTAGCCTCTAGCATTCCTTAACACTTCCTAGTATACCTTATCACTCCCTCATTAGCACACTTCCTATCACAAATTCTTAGTCATTCATTTTCATGCATTAATTTGACCTAGTTCTGGATTGTGTTTCATTGGCATGCCCTAACAATTCCTAGCACATGTTGGCACACCCTGGTACCTGGAACATCTTGTTCACATGTCAGCTTAGCACTCTAGCATGACTTATAATTTCCTAACATACCATGTCACTCCCTCCTTATCACACCTAGAACTTCATGACACCCCCTGTCAGACACTCTTATTCAATCTTTTCCATGAATTTTAACCTATGCTCCCTTTTGTTTCCCTGACACTCCCTATCATTCATAGCACATGTTGGAACTCCTTGGAACCTTCAAAATCTTGGATGCATTTCTCCTTGTAACTCTCGGATGACTTACAGTTGCCTAGCATACAATGTCACTCCTTCCTTAGCACGCCCACAACTTGTTGACCCACCCTATCATACACTCTTATTCATTAATTTCCATGTATTTTTACTTAGTGTTCCCTTGTGTTTCCCTAACATTCTGTAACACTCCTTAGAACTTGGCACATATTGGCACTTGGCATGTATTGGAACCTGTTGTTAGTGTACCTAGCATGCCTCTTTTCAAAAAGGTAAAGTCCTAACTTATTAACCCTATCATGTGTTCATTTCCTTGAATTTTAGCTTGGTTATCCCTTTTGTTGCCTTGACACTCCTTGACACATGTTGGTACACCTTGGCACCCTTCACACCCTAGCCTGCCTTAGCCACCTACTTGTTGCTAAGAAATAACCATGAGAAATGAACTCTTTTCTTAGTGGGATCCTATTGTGCATTTCATTACATAATGACATCATAATTATAGGTAAGCAGAACATCACGAACAGAATAAATGTGCATTACCAAGTAAAGGGAATTAAAGGGAATATTTTTTCTCAAATGTAGACCTAGTGATAAAAGAGACTTTACTTGGTGAATATGCTTAATGACGAGATGGAGCACTGTGATGCTTTAATTGGTGAATGTGCTTAATGAAAAGATGAATCATTATGCTTAGTGAAGATCAAGGAAAAGGCCTACACTGAACATCAAGCATAATAATTATTGAAGAGTGTAAGGACAAGTAAAGAAATAGTAAAGGACTTCCAACTACACAAAGGAAAGAGAATGTTGAATACAGTTCCAATTGCTTGATGTCCTTTGATGGACCTTGAAGAATACATTTGAGGTGTTTAGTTGGAGTTCCTCAAGTGTAGTTTGAAAAACTTTAGAAAATGAATAACCTAACCACCATGCAAAGGAGAATGGATTGCCACACAAGGGGAACACTAAACATGTTGTATTTGATAATATTGACACGTAAGGAAATAGAAGTTAGAAATTCAATCCATTCATTCATCAAATGTTACAATCTCCTTGTCCACTCACATTTGAAAAGAAAATAATGAGCCTATAGTTACACACATCAACTAAAATATTGAAAAAGTAATAAGAAAAAAAATTATAAATAAAATATGAATTAACCGAACACTAAACACATCATAATATAATATAATGACGTGTTAAATGTCCACACCATTAATTTCTGTTGTTTTCTAACAACATTAGAAACCATATTAATATAACATTATTACATGAAATTCTCATCATTTTTAACAACACTAGAAACCATACAAAAATGACATTACATCACTTTACTAAAAAGAATACTAAAATAACATTATATCATTTTTAGAAATGACATAAACTATACAGATTTTGTGAATAAATAAATGAACGCAAAAAATCTTTGGACTACCATCACTTTATTCAACCAATTATGCCAAATTCGTATAAACCACTACTAATTCCATAAGAGTTGAAATTTCAACCAACTCAATTTCACTTCAAATTTGGGCCATTCACAAATTTTGAAGGGTGACAGTCTAGCAATCTACATCTAGTTGTGTAGTCAATATTTTAGTCAAATTTTTTTAATCAATCCTTCGATTAAGATCGATTGCAAGAGATTTGAAATTTCATATCCGCAAAGAATTCTGAGGGAAAATGCAAATTAAAAATAATAGGCATGGAGTAGCACATCATGTCTTATCATTGTGAAGATGAGCATCATCGGCATTCAATTAAGATAGACTGTAAGAGATTTGAAATTTCGTATCCAGAAAGAATTCTGAGGGAAAACACAAATCCAAAATAATAGACATGGAGCAGCACATCATTTCTTATCACTTGAATATGAGCATCATCGACATTCTTAGGCGGGTAGATTCCATCTACAAAAAGTATGAAAGTTCAATATTGACAAACACGAGGAGAATCGGATCTCCGGAAATGATGGCTTCATTAGGATTCAATACTATTGTCGAGTCTGACATTGAGGCCGCAAAGCAGGTTAGTAATTCCTACATTTCGCTTGGCTCTATTTTTAAAATGCTGGGAAAAACTTCTAAATTCTGTGGATTTTTTGGTACCAAAAAGTCGAAGATGTAGCAAAGTAGAAGAACAAGTCAGTGGTCACGACACTAAATCCTAAAATTCGATATACCAATGCCATATTGCATGAAGAGATTCCCAAGTTTCATAAGTTGGCTAAAAAAAGGTCAGGATTAGTTATCCTTAATTTTATCCAAGCTTTTTTTAGGGCTTTCTCAGATTTTCATAGATTTTCTCTTCAATTGCTCAATATTTTAGTGATGTAGCAACCTTTTCATCTCAATGTTGAATGGTGTAGTTCTAGGAAGCCCAAATTCTAACATGTTTTAGAGCAGCACCTATTCCATAAAACCAATTGGTAAGGAGGCTTTAAAAATCCACTTGTCATATTATTGCATATATTATTTCAAATTTACACCAAAAACATCACTGTAATCTTCTAGATTTACAAAATCGTAATATTCTTTTAATATGTTCCTGCATATAGCGAATCAACAGGATTAATTTTATTGTCATAATATCAAATTTATGTTTGAAAAAAGTCTCTATCACTGTATCCCTTCTATCCATAACTTCAACTATTGTCTGTTGAGAAGCATCTTCAACCACTTCCTTACCAATACAAGACATGTTGAAGCCATATACATTTCCCAAAACAATTGACTAGTTCCACCTTTTCTAACACCAGCCACATACATCTTAGCTATGTTTGGAAGGATTTCTCCACAAGGTTTCAACCAATGATCACGAGCATAAATAACCGAGCAGAGCAATGATTCATAAAACATGCATTATCCCATCCTCTCACTCACTATCCCATCTACAATTTGACTTTCAATTTCCATGCAGTTTTCAATATCTTCTATCATGTTGTGGAATACAATAATTCTATCATGTTGTGGAATACAGTAATAACTCGATGTGAGTTTTTATTTTTGGAATTTTCACTTTGTTCTTTGAGAATGTTATTTTGTTTTCCATCCTGACAAGCTACAAACTCCATCTTCTCAGTTGCTTCAACTGCAATTAATTTTATAGCTCCTACCTAGCTAAGATTATTTTACAGCTCCTACCTAATGACCACCTCCAAATCTTTATTTATCATTAATTTTGAAGGAGGGGGATTTTTTTGGTGTATTGAATGGGGAAAGGGGACATAAGGGTATCATGGATGGGTAGAAGTGAGAGTTGTTGAAATATATAATCCTAACATTAGGGAATGAGATGGGTCCTTAGGACCTGAGGGCAGAGGGGCTAGTGGGCTTAGAGATAAGGAAATAAGAGAAATTGATAGGGGAACCCCCAATAGTTGTGATAAGGGGATTAGGGGCCCTATTATGACAACCCATAAGCCCTTAGCCCATAACCACTAAATTCTATCGCCGTATCTCCCAAACCATAATACTTTAACTCCCTACACTTATAACTCATAACCCGTAAAATATACCCTTAATCCCTTAAACCCTAAGCCACGAACCCCTTAACCATAACCTAACTTAGAATCCCTTAATCACCCTTAAAATTCTATGACAACAACTTTTGGAAGTAGTTTTGGAAACAACCCCCCCCCCCCCCCCCGCCCACCACCCCCCCGCCCTGCTGTCATTAGAATTAAACTTTTAGATGAGGCTGTTAAGTGACTGCCTCCAAATGTTAAATTGTCATAAGTTATATAAGGAGTAAAAGTCCAGTGCCTGATTTGATACTACTCCGTGATAACTTTGATTAGTTTGGATGTGAATTGTGTTTCATGGTTGGTAATGATATCTCTTGGAACATTGAGCCTGGTAGAAATATCGTCATAAATAAAATTGACAATTGCCTATTCATTTGTTGGAGCCAACACCTTGGCCTCAACCCATTTCGTAACATCGTCAGTGCACACTAGAATATATTTCTTCTTTTGGGACATTGGCGTGATCAGGTATACAAAATTAAGGGCCCACATTTTGAATAGTTTGACCGATACTTGGGGTTGTAACAACATTTTTTTCTCTTGAACTGGCCTCCCCATCCTATAGTAGTTATTGCATTAGCTGGTATGAGGGCTGATTAATCAAAAGGGCTTGAAGTGCCATTGCATGGGGCTTCATTTGATTCAATTCCTTGTTGCGTATTTTTTTATTAAACAAATGGTACCCATGGTGAGGAGGTCTTTACCTTTTTAATTTCATGAAGAAAATGTCAAAGGAGAGGGAATGATTAGGTTTTCCCATTGAACCCTGATTCACCCAAATTCAAATTCACTCCATGTTCCATTGCATTTTATTCTTGGTTGTTTGCCCCGAGCACATGATATACATAAATGGAAAAAAATCAACTATTATATGATGAATAAGGAGTTTAAAATGGCCAACAATAATCAAAGAAGAAAAATGATCTTTTGTCAACATTAATCCTTCATTGAAGCTCAATTCACCCAAATTATAATTCACTCCTTCATTTTCCATTGCATTTGATTCTTGGTTGTTTGCCCCGAGCCCATGATATACATAAATGGAAGAGAATCAACTATTATATGATGAATAAGGAGTTTAAAATATCGAACAACAATCAAAGAAGAAAAAACAATGTTCTTTTGTCAACATTAATCCTTGAAGTAATGCATATGCTTCCACTTGATTGCTTGAGATTGATCCTATTCCCCATACATAAGACAATTCTATTTTCCTTTGGGACAAAGGATAATCCCTTCTACTACATTATGTTTGCTAATTTGTGACAATTTCTTCTCCTTACTAGGTATAAAACACCTCACCATTTTTTTTTAATGGTGGGAAATTTTATCACAACTCAATAGCCAAACCAACAACAAGGAAAGACATCACTGGCTGTTATCTGCTAATGCAAGTTGACTCATCACTATTATACAAAGAAAACCATGCCACCTGTAATTACCCGCTAGTGGTCCATAATGGGACAAACTTTTACTCTTGCGAGATGCCTCTAGGTCATGGGCCATTTACTTGTTTCCTTATGTTTGAACAAGACGAGTACGATGTGCAACTAGCTCATTCCAAACCCAATAAGAGGAGTACGAGGCGCAAGTATATAACTAGTCCTTGAATATTTATGTGAAGATTTTCTTTCATTTCCTCTATCGTTGAAGGCTATTGACAATTTTCGAGTAGACATGGCTTCCCGAGTAGTGAAGAACCATGCACGAACATCAACCCTCAAAATGGCAGCAGTGAAAACCCCAAACAAGATCCTTAAGAGTTTCAAGAAGGCCTTATTGATGAAAACCGAGCCTAAATTTGTTGAAAATGTCAAGAAACTAAAAAATAGGCTCCTGTGGAGGACATCAGAGTTGTCAAGGTTCCAGTAAAGAAATGGAAAAGAAAAAAAATTAGGAAGTTAAAAAAGCAGTGCCAAAAATGTCATTGCTCCTAAGAAGCCAACCCCTATGAGTGAATCTGGGCCCAACAAAGGTAGAGTTTCTGGGTCTATCTTATAAACAACTCAAGTTGTTTGGTAGGGTTTAAATTTGCACGTATGAAATGATTAGGATATGTTTATTAAATAATTTGAGGTTTAATATTTTGTCACCATGCTATTAATTGATTTGTGTTTTATTAAGAAAATGTATCATCTTCTTGTGTTTCAGATTTCCTTATATATAGAAAAATGATTAGCAACACTCTTTTTTTATAGGGTTACACATTTTTTGTGCTATTTTGATCATGTTCCAAAGGTTTCACAAATTATCTCTATCATGCACTAGGGTTCTTACATGGTCTTCTTGCAACATATATCAACCACCCTCTAGAATCCTCTAGCCAAAACCCAAACTAGGATATGGGCATATCTTTTTTATGAGAGCGATCATCAAACTCAACAATATATCATAGGTTTGTCATAAATAAAACTTAAAAGGAAATTTTTAGTTAATCTATGTACATTTAAAACACCATTGAGCTCAAAGATATCACCCAATGGCATTTGGAGTGAGATAGATCCCATTCTTGTTGTTGCATATTTGAAATCATCATAAAACATACACTTGTATGCTTGCCTCATACTCTTGAAGTTTTCCGAAGGCCATATGTTTGGATGCTCCACTATCCATGTACCATCTGACACCATACATTGTGTTGGATGAAAGAGATGAGATCATGGAGAATTATGTCACAAGCTTGAATGAAAGCTCATCCACTCTAACAAATATTGTTTCTATTGTTATTGCTCGCCCTTCCCCTTCCCTTGAGGACACTAATAAGCATATTTGTCAAACTATTGACACATGAAACACTTGATATGGCCCAAGCATTTCTTACCATTGATTAGAGGAACCTGAATTCTCTTTCTCTCCTACTGACCTATACTAGGTCCCCTTTTTTTTTCTAGCATTCAATATATTTATATTGAGGGTTAGAATTTTTCTCTTTCGTCTCTATACCTTCAACTCGATCTAGTTTGTATTTTCTTGGATAAAATCATGCCATAACTTCTCAAGAGTCAAAGGTGGAAAGCTTTCTTGGGCATAGGCACCTTAGACATAAGGTTTCCATGAAGATGAAAGCCCATTCAAGGTTGTGCACCAAATCTTCTTGCTTGAGCTCTTTTCAAGTTGTTGAACATTGATCATAGAGTTTATTAATTTTTATCAAAGAAGTGGCTGCAGTATCTATTTTGTTGATTTATGTGGCTCTAAGCTTGATCCTTAGAAGCATATTTCAATTGATGTTCTCATCCCGATATATAGTGAAGATAGCATCAAACATCCCGTTACTGATGGTTTTAGAGTTTTACTGATAATGTGTGGGTTCCTTCATGGAGTCCAGGATGACTTGCTTTGTTTTGGCCATCTTATTTTTATTTTTTTGTCAACTTTATATATTTGTAGGTCATTCAACTTTGATCTTTACAAATGCCAAAGATCATTATCCTCCAACAACATCTATATTTGCACTTTCATGGTATGAAATTGGAGGGACCTTATAATCTGTCTTCGTATCTAAGATTGAATGTAGTAAAAATAATACTCTTGGATTACACCGTTGGGAAAAATAGATCAAGTACCTAAGGAAAAACTATCATAGGTCCATATTTCTTTTCTCAAGCATGAATCCAAGGCATCCCACTGTTGAAACCTTCTGACAACTTCCTATCCCAAGTAGAAGTCTGGGGTTATTGGAAGGCTTCAACAAACATGCTCTTTAGCTATGAGAATTCCATTGGATTCGGAGGTATCTCACAAAATGTTT
Source organism: Pinus albicaulis (assembly GCA_034641835.2). NCBI lineage: Eukaryota > Viridiplantae > Streptophyta > Pinopsida > Pinales > Pinaceae > Pinus > Pinus albicaulis. The sequence continues at coordinate 71,349 of JAXQQM020092977.1, forward strand.
CCCGGAGACTATCAGTCTCTTCTCTTGTCTTTGTGTGGTCAGTCACTTTTCTTTTCATTTTGTGGGTCACTCCTTTTAGCCCCAAGTACATCACAGTACTCCAGGTTCAAGGTGTAGGATAAAGAATACAGAGGAGTGGAATTTGTTCCATATTTTTATGATTACATCCCTTAGGGTACCAGACAAAAGTGGGCCCCACTCCTTAAGAAAATGTTGAATTCTTTCCAACAAAATGTTGACACCCTCCAAAATGTCACATCAATATCCCAAAGTAATAAAAAATCAACAAGTGGCTCCATTATGGAGAGAAAATCTCGACTTGATCACATAAAGCCTCATGAAGAATGGTAACTCTAATCCAAATTGTCTTTTGAAGTTTGCCACTAAAGACTGAACCATGGAAGATAATGTTGTCCTTGTTTCTACTAATTGTTTAAACATGATATAGTCAGATTCAAATCTGGTTTCTCCAACCTTTAGAGTTGAAGATCAACAAATTGTCGGTATACTGCTTCAGCATGTTGGTGGGTAGCAATAAAAATTTGAATTTTTATTCCATTTTCACTCACAATTTTCATCCCTTGAACTTCAACAACGATATATTTCATAGGAAAATTTAACCTATGAAGCAAACAGGGTCAAAAAAATATGGTATGTTACTTTGCGTGAGCATTTTCTTTGATCACCTGCATGACATTTGAAGGACCAATGATCTTAATTGCTTATGATTTTTTAGCACCCCAATCAATTGCCTTCTCCTCCCCTGCAGTTGCTATAGCCCTCAAGAAGTATGGACCTGCAGGAGATAGAGTCATATTGTTCTAACCATCAGAAATATAATGGACAAGCCATTACAACTCCAACAAGTACCAATCAGTTCTAGAATTCTCTGTAGCTAATCTCTACTTTAGAAAGAGTAGTGTGTAGTTTCTCGAAGTTTGGTCCCTTGTACCTCCTAGGTGCTTCATTGACCACCTTAAGCAAGTCTTGAAAACACATTGACCACACTATATTGAAGGGTATACCACATGAAAATTCAAAGCCATTACAACTCCAACAAGCACGGATTGGTCTTAGAATTATCTCTACAGTGAATCTCTCCTTTCATAAAATAGTAGTGAATACTTTATCAAAGTTTGGCCCCTTGTAACCCCTATTTTCTTAACCACCTTCAGCATGTATTGCCAATCTTTTGACCACATTACATTGAAAGGTGTTCCATATGAAAATATGGCCCTGGAAACTCTATTTTCTGTCTCATCCTTTCACCAATATAGCATTTTTTGCCAAGGGTCCACTATTAAGTCACTTGCAGGGATCTTCAACGGTTAAGGGAACATGTTATCCCTGTTTTGGGATTGCTTGCTTGCTTGGGGAACTTGGACAACTAATCTTCATCATGTTCCCTTTGAAACTAATTTCTTTTTAGGAGACAACTTCACAAAACTAAACTCGTTCAAAGGGTGTTTTAAGAAAATGGATTTTAACTCTAGTGTAGGACACACTATAAGCCAACTTATTTGATGCAATTCTGCAAGCATCTTCCACCAAAGGCTTATTTTACTTCTTCCCTATCTTTGTCACATACTTCTATAGAGGGAAATCAACATGAGATTTTTGTTGATTTCCTTCACAATCCCTTCTCCTTCCAACACTTCTCCCACCATGAACACCACAGCTAGCTGCTAAACATGAGGCCATTGCAAAAATAATAATAAAAGTAAGAAGAATAGGAAATATATGAAGAAAGGAATTTTTTGGCCAAAAGAGGAAGATTTCGAAAAATATTGCACTCCCAACCAGCCAAATGAAGTGCTGCCATGCCAAATACACTCTTCAAATCCATGTTGCTACACTCTGACTGTGTTTTTTCTCTTTAAACCTTACTATCATTGTCCTACTGCACCAAATTCCTGTTGTTATGCTGAGACTATGCTACTGCTCTTGAAACACTATTACTATCATATTTCTCTCCAGATGCCTGTTACTGTTAGTGCTCTCAACCTCTGACAGTTTTGCAAACAAAAATGTCAAAATGTTTTCTTGGGGCTTGAATTAGGTTTTCTAGGGTTTATGTTTTCTTCCATTGGCTATGGAACCCTCTTTCATCCCCTTTCTCACCAACTACCCTTCCTATATATGCACTGCCTTCTGTATTTTTTTGAAAAAAATTTAATAAGTGAGGATCTATTTCCTTTGCTTCGAAACAGTTTCAGAAAAAAATCACAGAACCAACAATTCCAAAACTATTCAGCAAATCAGCAATTCCAGTGCAGACTCAGTGTGGAAGCAACACCCTCCCTGGTGATCCTACTAATAGGTTTTTATCAATACATCACTGATTAAAATATAGAATACGTTCTCATTAACACTATAGGATTGAATGGACCCACAAGTGGTGCCGGTTCATTCATATATAATCTAAAATATTAATTTCATCAATAAAATATTCTACATCTTCTCAGAAGGTACACTATATTTAACTAACGATGAAGATTACTGACCATAAAATACAAGTGCAGGTTAACCTTGCTACTCCATATGAGTATGATTTATGTCCAATGGTGACTACAGTACACAAAAGTTTAATGGGTTTATTAATATGACAAAACAACTGGAAAATGAACAAATAGAAGATAACAGCATTGGTGTGAACATGAAGAATGGTTTTAGTAAAACCTAAGTCATTAATTACAATCTTGATAACATGACTTGGGGTGATTAAAGCAACTTAAAACTAAAGTGCACTCCATTTCATTGCCACTAACCTTCTCCCCTCTAACACTTCCTTATGTATTTTGTTTGACTGGTGACATGGGAACAAGGTATGACTAAGATTAAATATCTGTTTTCGGCTCTTAAAGCTGCCCTCCGCTTTGCATTCATGCTCCTGCTCATTTTATTAGCTGTCATCTCAGTGCATCTATCCACTCCCTAAGTAGTTAACTTGTTTGTTGTTACACTTCCAATGTGTATCATATAAATTTGTGCATGCGGCATAGACGCTACATTATAGCATCTATATGCAAATGGGGAGAATTTAAGGTAGAAAATACTTGAAAAATTCTAGCCCTAGGAAGTGTCGTGGGTAAAAAGCTAAAAACAAGAAACATAGTTACAGGAAAAGCATATTCATGAACCAAAATAACTACTTGGAGATGGGAAATATGCACTTAAACGAAAGAGGGAAGCCCTTGCCTTACACCATATGTAGCATGTATCTGAGCACAAATGTCGTAGATCCACATCAAGGCTGATTTGTAACTAACATAACATATATGTGGGTTTGCTGATAGTGGCAGATTTTTCATTTTTAAGAGCCATGGAATGAATTACGAAGGATTCAGTTTTGAGACCATGCAATCTTCTAAACAATTCCAGTAAGAACTAAATAGTGGATTATAAATTGCAAATAACCACAGTCCACAACAAAAAGAGAAACATGCATATACCACATGAAAACCACAACTACCAATAGAATAATTTAGATATAGTTCTTCTGCTGTCCCATCCAATTTTTGAAGACATCTTTTGGATGGAAATCTCATTGATTTATGTAACCTGTTATAATCCTTTCATCTTGCCCCGGAAGAACACCACAAAAGAGTTCTAATGAAGTAGTCTTACACCAACATTAGATAGAGACAATTTGCATTGAAAACTTTGGATGGAAATTCGAATAAATTATGTTATATCCTTTTCATAAAATCTTCTAACAGAACACCAATAGAGTTTGTAAGGAACTATTATTACACCAACATAAAGAAATGTGAACTATGGTACATCAACATATAGAAGCTTCCTGTAGTTCCTGAGTTGTTCCCTCTGATTCCTGAGTATTGAAGAAATCTTGTAATGGAATCATCTTCAAGGAATCCTTCATGCTCTTAATAACCTGAACAAAAGTTAAAGATCTGGCAATTGTGGTTATGATAGGAATTTTATATGCTAATTCCATTCGTCTCAACTTCCGCCCATCTATTTGATCTAATGCATCTCCTGGATTTATAATCACCAGTAACTGAATCTGACGATTTGCAATCATGTAATCTACATGTGGGCACTCTTCATGGAGTTTCAAAACTCTTTTTACTGGAATTCCTTCCATTTTCAACAAAATGGCTGTGCTAGTTGTTGCAACAATTGTAAAACCAAGTTCAATGAATCTGTTTGCAATTGCTGGGAGTCTTGGTTTGGTGAAATCACTTAAACTTAAAAACACCGTGCCTACAAGAGGCAATTTTTGTTTTTCTACAATTTGTGCCTTGGAAAATGCCATAGGAAATTTAAATTCTATGCCCATCACTTCTCCAGTGCTTCTCATTTCAGGACCAAGAACCACATCACAGCCTTGAAAATTTTCAAATGGAAGGACTGCTTCCTTGACAGATACGTGACTTGGAATAACTTCCTGTATAAAACCAAAGTCTCGAAGAGATTTTCCTGACATAAGAAGCACGACATACTTTGCTAAGGGGTGGCCAATTGCCTTTGAGACAAAAGGTATTGTTCGTGATGCTCTAGGATTTTCTTCAAGAAGGTAAACTTCACCAGCAGGTGTGATTGCATATTGTCAATTCATCAGTCCACAGACGCCAAGCCTCTTTGCCAATTTAGATGTCCATGATCTAATGACTGACAAGTATACAGGTGACACTGTTTCCTTAGGAATAGAACAAGCTGAATCACCAGAATGCACACCCGCTTGCTCAATGTGCTCCATGATACCACCAATGACCACACTACCTTTAGAATCTGTCAAATAATCTACATCAATATCACAAGCATCTGCCAGGTACTTATCAACGAGTACTGGCCTTTCTGGGTCCACTTCTACTGTAGTTTCTAAGTAATGCTTCTATTTGTCATCACTGTATACAATTTCCATTGCATGACCACCTAAAACATTAGAGGGCCTGACAAAAACAGGATAGCCAACCTTTCTTGCTATTGCCAATGCATCCTCATCACTCTTAGCAATACCACCTTGAGGTTGCTTGACTTTTAGCTCATCCAACATTACATTGAACTTCTCCCTATCTTCAGCAGCATCTATTGAAGCGGGAGAAGTCTCCCAAATTCGAAAAATACCTTCCCCACTTGCACCCACAGGCTTAAACTCATTGAGGTATTGTTCTATGGGTAGAGCTAGATTCAAAGGTGTTTTCCCTCCAAACTGTACAATTATACCATCGGGCCTCTCTTTTTCAATGACATTCAAAACATCCTCTACTGTAAGAGGCTCAAAGTACAGTCTAACATTAGTATCGTAATCTGTAGAGACAGTCTCAGGGTTTGAATTCATCATGATGGTTTCATATCCTGCATCCTTCGAAGTGCAAGCAACCTTAGAAAAATTCCATAGAGGTCAATAATTAGCCATTCAGATAGAGGAAAATACTCTAGCGAATAATGTAGATGAGTTTAGTCACAAAACCAATCGAGGTTTATCCCTCAGGTTATCTGAATACCCTCCTATTCTAGGGCTGAAATAATATCAAACAAAGGTTGTTCTTGTGTCTCAAATAAGCCAAATAATAGCCATTAGAGTTGAGACTCAAATAGCCACAATTTTTAAGTGAATAGTGCTAAATAATGTCCAAAAGAATCCATAGTCATTAGTCCTCAAATGTGCATGTAGTAGACCTTGGAACAGTGTGTAATCGACCTCAGATTAGCCTAAGAAAGGGTCAAAATTCAGCCTCTGAGGTTGCCTTAGATGACACAGATGCAAGCCTCAGAAAAACACATAAATTTACCTTAGACTTAACATGAATTCATCCTCTTCTCCTCTGAATCTCCATGCAAAAAAAAACATAAAAACGAAACCTAAAATCACAAGTAGAATGGCCTCTTTCTTCTTTTTTGCGCTCTGCCCCAAGCTTCAAAAATTTAGAGAAAACAATCTACTTTCCAATTCTCTCCTTTGGAGAGCAGACACGTTTCTTTTGATAGTGGTCGTGGATTATTTTTTGATATTATTGAGTACAAATGTGCCTCTAAAAATCATAATCAGTATGCCTTTCTCATGTATGTTATGGATGAGATTGCCTTAGATAATATGACATGGATCTAGGTGATGGACAAATTGGAACCTTGTAGATGGCATGTGTATGCCAATGGCCACTAGCAACCTGAGTATGCATCTTACGTTGCAACCTAGAAACCTAGAAGCTGAACTTTATCAATTTATAAGATTTATAACCATCTACTAAGACTTGAAACGTAAGATTTGAGCTTTATCAATTTGAGAAAACTTATAAGATGACAGTCTTCTCTACATGGGCTACATGCTTGATGTCACCGTACACTACTAGAAGGTTGGAAGGGAAAGTTTTTCATTCACAGTTTTGTCTATACCATTTTTTTCTTGTCCAATATTTTCTTCTCTTTGTAGTTTGATCTAATGTTAACTTTTAAGTGTTGTACTTAACAGATATGCAAACTCTCTTTAACATGCCCCTTTTGAGAAGTTGTTTTTTGTAAACCAATCATGCACTGATATGGAAATTGGAACTGATAATACACTTCCCTATATTTCCTGTAAATATTAGTTAGGAATCAACCATAGGATAGTTGTTTCTTGCTGGTAAAAAGGTATTAAGTTTGAAGGCACAACTCTGAACTTAAAACACCCTTAATTGTAAGGGTTTCTGGCTTTAATGGGTACCTTATGCCCTATTATTAAGGTGTTGCAAATTATGATAGAAATTATGATTATAGGTTTAGTTAATTGTATGGTTGTCTCATAGTGATTTTTGCTTAGACACCACGTATTCATTCATTCCAAAAACTAGGAACAAGATTTCGAATGCATCATAGTTTAGAGTATGAATATTATACTTGATTGTTTTAGTTAACTAGTTCTTGTCACACGATGATGTTTGCTCAGACACCATTTATTCATTCATTCCAAATAGGAATGGGATTTTTAATGCATATTAGTGTTAGCTCACCTTGTTGAGCCATTATATGATCCTAAATTCTTGGTCAATTGGATATGTTAATTTTCTTTTAAATTGGTGTTGTTGGGGAGGTTAATCGGGATGGCTAGAAAATTTGTTTGAAAGGACTCTAGTGTGAATAGTAATGGGTGATAGTGATGTTGGACACCTTAATCCCCATAAAACATTCTCGGTAGACATTAGGGGAATTTTGAGGTCTAAATGGGCCTCCTAAGAAAAATGTACAACAAAAATAAACTTTATAACAACCAATAGGATTCAAGATGATGATGTCAACCATGGGGGATGATTTACCATTTTTTAAATAAAAGGGTATAAATATTAAAAAATAATAAAATAATAAAACTACTTTTTCGACTCGTATTTTCAACTTATCTCCCAAAATTTTTACTCAAATTTCGAGTGGGAGTACTTGTTGGATGCAAAATTTAATTCCTCATCCAAGGAGTACCCATGTTGCATACTTTCGATGAACTCTACTACACGAAAAATGAGAAATACATAAAAAACGTGATTGTAATCACGTTTTTTTATGTATTTCTCATTTTTCGTGTAGTAGGACCCATCGAAAGTATGCAACATGGGTACTCGTTGGATGAGGAATTAAATTCCGCATCCAACGAGTACTTTCGCTCGAAATTTGAGTAAAAAATTTGGGATATAAGTTCAAAATACAAGTTGAGAAAGGGCTTTTTTTTCTTTTTTTCCCTTCCCAATTTGATGATGTAATCTAATATTATTTTATTATTTCCACTCTTATTGTCTTGTAATTTCCTTAGAAGACCCATTTCTTTAGAACTCAAATTTACTCCTAATGAATAATCACCGCTAGAGAAGCCAACATCACTAGAGGTTTGTTCTATCACTGTCATGCTGATAAAGGGTTTGGCTTATTATTTTGTAGCTTCTAGTGGGTAGTATTTTTGTTTTTGGGATATCAATCTGCCATTTGCTGAAATAAGCCATTCTAGAATTTGCTACCTCCATGCAGACAAATCTTAGTTATGCATTCCTAGTAATCCATCTTCTTATGTTTGTAAATACGTATTTCTTGTTTCCTCGATGGAAATATTTGCTTCTGTATTTACATTAGTTCATGACATGGGTTTTATATCTAGAATTTTTTGCTTCCATGACGTTTTAGTCTTTCATCTTAAGAAATTGAAGTCCCAGTATTCTGCTATTTGCGTAAATAGGTAGTTATGGATTTTTCTACCTCCCAGTAATTTTTCAATTTCTTCTATATGTATTCACAATAGTAATATTTTCTTGTCTCATCAGTTATTGTAGCATATGCATAGATTAATAGAAGACTGAGATTTAGTGAATGTTTTCAGTTATAATGGTTGTTAAACTGTACGATTTAAATTGGAAATGGTAATTAACTTTTATTTTCGTAAAAGTGTTTTTAGTATTCTTTATCTTTGTAAATGTGTTGCTCTTGTTTCACAATAGGAGCAGTTGCTTTTAATATTTGTCTAGTTCGTTTGAGCAAGGGCATCCATGGTTTTGTGAAATTCCCCATTTCTAACGCTTATACGTCTCTGGACCTTACAAATATAATTGGAGACATATATGGAGCTGGATTTAAAGAGTTTATGGTGCCAAGCTAGATTTATTAAGTTGTGATGTAATCATCAACCTCTATGCATTCATGGTTTTTTGAAATTCCCCATTTCTAGTGCTTATGCATCTTTGGACCTTACAAATATAATTGGAGATATATATGGAGTTGGAGTTAAAGAGTTTATGGTGCCAAGGTAGATTTATTAAGCTGTGATATAATCATAAACCTCTATCTTTTGAATTTATGTGCCAGGGCTTATGTGATTGTCACCGAATATTTTGTTTGTAAGCCTGTAAGTATAACATTAAGTCCGTGCTTGGACAAGGCAAATACTCAGAAATTTTTTACATTGTGATCTCCTTCTTGCATATGCCTATAAGCTGGTATTGTTTACTATCACTCTTAAAGTGGGGCTACATATGATGTCATAGTTCAGTACATTTTTGTAGGTTTAAAATCTACAGAAATTGCCAAGAAAAAAACAAAATTTGCATTAGCACATGCTTCAACTACACTTATCTTCCTCCTTTGTTGGTGGCTAATTGAGATCCGAACCAAACACTGTCCATTTTGTCTCCAATTCTCATGACTATAGTCACTGATTTTGGTGTTCAGAAGTTGGACCTGCTCCTGCAGCCCCACTAACTGACTGCAAAGAGCCTCAGATTCATTTTGTTGCATGGTGAAATTGGCTTTCAAAGCCTGTGACCGCCTCCAATGCTTGTACGCTTGTCATCATTTGCTCTTTGAGCTTCAAATTAATCACTATAAAGTATACTTGGAGTACATCCAATTTCTTCATTAGCATATTTACCTTCTCATTGCAGCTGCAATTAAAGTGCCATGCACAACTATTGGTGCTTTCTGTTCCAGCTTGGCCTCCCCACATTGTATTCAACTTTTTCATTGTCGTGCCACACCAAATCACTTACCCTCTGTTTACTCCACGACCAATATATACAATTACTTGCTCCCCAAACTAGTGTGAAAAGCTCAGTGATGCTCAATCTAGGGACACATAATACCTCCAGATCACTACAATAAAAAAGGACATTGGTGAGGGTCATGCTTGTGACAGACCTTTAAGGTTCGTCACCAATGTCACATATGGTGACGGTCCTTAAAAAAGCGTCGTTGTAAGTGTATATAGTGATGGTCCTTTAAGGTCCGTCACCAAAGCCATTTTCAATGACACTTTTGGTGAGGGTCGTTAAAGGCCCATCACTAATTCTCTCTTTGGTGACACTTCTAGTGACGAACTTTTAATGACCCTCACCGATGCTATTTTTGTTACTTTTGGTGACGGTCAAAAGATGTTCGTCACCATTGATCATTCCAATGAGTTTTTGATGACGTTATGTGCTTGTTAATATATTTTTTGTCAAAAGATAATGAATTATTACCATTATTGTGGAGTCTTTTTTATAATATGTCCAAGCCCATAGTGGTTAGAGTCATTCAATTTTTTAAGAAGTAATTAGTGTGTATCATTTCCCTCAAGTAATTACTAGTCGAATAGAGTTTTCCTATGAGTAAACACATGATTCATATCTATTAATTTTATTATCTAGAAAATTCCCTTTAGATAAAGTCCCACTAGTGTGTGTAGGAAATATATTATTTAATACATAATCAAGCTTTGTCAATTGTATTAATGAGAAAGACCTAACACTCCTCAACAATCCAGGCACACCTTAAATTAATGCTTTGGAACACACTAACATTTCTTAGCACCTCACATGTCTTGGAACATATTTGTACCTAGAACATCTTGTCATGACACTGACGCCCAAGCACATGGTGGCATGCGCTAGCATAACATAGAACTCTCCTAGCATGTGTTGGCATGCATGTAGTCCCTATCTTGCCCTGGAACACCTTGGTTGAATGCATTTACATACATTAGCACTTGCCACAGAATGTCATTTGGCATGTATTGGGAACTATTATTAGTGTGGTTAGCATGCCCCTTTTTAAAAAGATAAAGTCCTGACTTATTAACCCTCTTATTGGTTCTTCCTTTTGTTTCCTTGGAACTTCTTGACACATATTGACATACCCTGGCACCCTGCACATCCTTAGCACCTGGCATGTATTGGCATATCTTGGCACTATTTGACACATATAATTAGCACACCCCGGAACTCCCAAGCACACTTTGAGACTTCTTGACATTCCTTGATATTCCATAGCATGCCTTACCAATCCTTATCATACCTTGTCACTCCCTCCTTGGCATGACAACTAAAACTTATTAACACTAGTCCCTGGAACACGTTCCTCATATTCATTAACTTCCATGAATTTTGACCTAGTGCTCCCTTAATGTTTTGTCCTATTACTCCTTAACACTCCTCAACATGCATTAGCACTCTCTAGCACACCTTAGCACTCTTCAACATGCCCTTCCACTTCATAGCATGAATAACACTTTGTGACACATATTGCCACTTGGCACGTGTTGGTGCTTAGATAGTCTTAGCATGTATGGAATATGTTGACATGCCTTGGTATAATTTGGCATGGTTTAAGATTAAATTTATTTGAGATCAACTGTTGGAAAGTAGATGAGAAGCAACAAAGGAAGACTTGGCACTTAGAATGCACTAAGACTTTTCACTTTGCACCTATTGGCGCCTAGTGTTGGTGTACCTAGCATGCCCCTCTTGGAAAAGGTAAAATGATGACTTATTAACCCTCTTATGTGTTCATTTCCTTGTAGTTTAACTTTTTTCTCCCTTTCGATGCATTGACAGTCCCTGGCATGCATTGACACACCCTCGCACATCTTGGCATTCCTTATCACTTGGCACATATTAGCATGTTTGACATGCCTTCGCACTATCTGACACATCTTAGCATTCCCTAGCACACCTTGGCGCACATGTCCTCATAGCTATCCTTTACATTTTTTCACGACTTGGGAACCCAATCAATTCCTTGGCTACTGTAGTTCATGTGACAATATTGGCTTGCTTCAACCGCAACAACTTGACCAATTGCACCTAATACAAGTAGATTGTGCCTTATTCACCTAAGAACTACCTATAACTCATCTTATGCCACTCATGTCCAAGCTCAACTTGTCCCACTTGACTAGTTACCAAGACAAGGATCACATGATCTAGCCATGGCCATAAAACTACTAAGCAACATAGCTTACATAGGAAATATTTCACATGTATGTTCAATACATAGAAACAGTAGAAAATTAATTGAGAGTTTGCAAGAACCACAAGATGCACAAGGCACATGAGATATAAGCCGAGTGCCCCAAAACATATACACAAAAATGTACAATATGCAATTATCTATAATAGTTTAAAACATGAGCATGTAGCCAAAGTGTGCTACATCTCATATAAAAAAATAGCTAAAGGCGAAATAATGTTGTGCCTAGCACAAAGTGATCTTCCTTTGTTTAAAACTGCTATGTCGAGCCTCGTGTAACAAACGTAGGCTTGCCTCCTGTAAATCCTATTCTGAACTTCTCCTAACACACTTCATCCTTAACACACTTGAATTCGTTGACACTCCCTGGCACACACGCTTATTTGTTCCTTTCCATGAAATTTGACCTAGTTATCCCTTGATATGCCCTGAAACTCCCTAACACTCTTCAACATGCATTGACATTGTCCGACATGTGTTAGCATACCTTTTCATTCCTAATGTGCATGCCCTGACTGTCCCTAGCTATCATGCTCTCACAACTACCCTTACTTAATTTGCAACTTGTGAACCCAACCAAGCCCTCGAATGACTACAAGAGATTGACCAAGTTACAGTTACTACAACTAGACTATGTTTTTGAATTGTGTAGGTTTGGAGGTACTCCACAAGCCTAGTGAGATGGTTTTGTGTGATTTTGGTCACAAAAGGCTTTGTGGGAAAAGAAGCCAAGCAAAGGGATTTTGGACCCAAGATGGGGTTTAAAATCTAAAAGAAAATTAAAAAGGAAAATTAATATTTCCTAAGGTCTAAGTGGATAAAACTTGTAAGTTCTAGAGGGTTACTAAGAGGTCTAGGAAAAACTATTTAAGGAGGCCTTAGGATGAAGGAAAGAACATCAAGTGAGAAGGAGCTCATTTGATCAAGGGGGCGAAGAGAGATGTAGTCCTAAAGTAGGTCGAGTAAGAGGGTCGAGTAAGGGTTGCTAAAGGGAGGTCGTGATCATCCTCCAAGAGCAAGATCATCATGTGAGGGTTCACAAGAATGTTGCATACCTTAATGGTTGGTTTGAGCTAGGAAGTAGGATGGAATATTGTTGGTTCTCTTTTGGAAGATCGAGCTTAAGAGAGGTTTCTCATGAGAATCTGGGCATGTGATTTTAATGGTGTCTTTGAGTGAAGGCCACATCAAATTCTGAAATGTTGAAATTTGCAACAAGAAACATTGAAATTGGAAACCAGAAAGGACAAAAAAAAATGTACCCACACTGGTGAATAATTTTCAAAATTTTGGTGCAATCGGGAGGGGTCGACCCCACATGTGGGGCGTATAATTTGTTTTTCCCTTAAATAATTTGGACAATAAATTTTAATTTCATCTCATAACAACTTGTGTCAGTTAACTAAGTCATGATGACTGATTTAGCTCAAGAAATTTTAGTTGAGGGTATAAGATGAGGCATGTAGAGGGATTAATCTAATATATTTCAGGTCCATTTGCAGTTGATGCATTAGTGGAGTGCAGTGCGAAAATGTTAAAATCACTTTTTAAAATAGTTCTAATTAAGTGATGAGCCGGGTGAGATGATCCGGATTTATGCAGGAACGCAACAGAATAAACACATAACGATAAATACAGAGATGCAGCGGAAATAACACTTCATTTCATTAATATCAAAGAACTGAAATTTGCTTACAGACAGAATGGAAATAAAACTAGCTAGGGCACTGGTAGCTATCTCTAAGAAGATATGTGGCGGCTACAGGCCTCTGAACTGAGTTACAATGAGGCTCGAGGGCCTATTTATTATTTATAAATAATGGGAAATCCTAAACAGCCAAAACCCTAACCCTAGGAGATGAAGTCCCAAAAATATGGGCCCCTTTTGGGTAAAATCATGTTTCAACTTTCCCGAGGACGTAACTTTGGCATACAATCTTCGTTCGACGTGAACCATACCTCGTTAGAAAGATATATCCGAGGAATACAAATTTTGAGTCAAAAAAATTGGTCCATGGACCCATGTTGCTCCCATTTTTCCCAAAAAACGTCGTTTAGGGCCTCAAAACTCGCTCTAGAAGTTCGTGACCCGAAAAACTACTAAAAATAGTAAGTTGTGCCTCGAAACTAAAACTAAAAGAGATAATGGTGGGGCCCAAAGTGGAATAGGAAGGTGACCACCAATATCAACCCAGATCATGAGAGGTCGACCGGTGAGTTAAATTATATTTAATTCACAATGAGTGATCAATCAGATAACCAATAATTCATTATTGACAGTTACATGCATGTCAGTTTCGAGCAAGACCCAGTTGAGACAAAGGTTAAAGGGAACATAACTATCAGTTGTATTTATACAAAATTTCCCATGTGCAATTATAAAGTCATTGGGATGCCATGATGAATTGTGCAATCAAGGAAGACTGGTTTTCCTAATTAATAGGGAGCTAATTCCCTAGGAATTGCATGAGTAAGGCAGGCTGAAGGAAGGCTGAGAATTGGCTAAGTACTAGACCGAGTTTGCCTAGATCAACGGGAGGCAATTGGTAGAGTGTTGGAGAATCTTATGAGAGATTAAGCATTGTATTGTTTCATGATTCCTTGACTTAATACACAATAGAGATAGAGGGGTTTTGAGAAGTTGCTTTCCCTAGATACATCTTGTGTTGTGCAATTGATAATTTATTTCTCTTACTTATATGTGATTGTGCGATCATGTTTTGTTTCCGAAAATTGTAGGAAAGATTCAATATATTGTTTTAGTACATTATAGATCAGATTGAATCTCATTGGTTATATTTTCTACATGGTATCAGGGAAGGAATTTTTTGGGCGATGAGTTTGTAGAGAATATTTGAAGATTTTGGTGTAAAATTTCAAAAAAAAAAATAGCATATTTGGATTCCTTGCGAAAAACTACCCAAATGGAAAATCAATTCGGAGCTCCGATGAGGGAGGTATCATCAATTTAAAACCAACTCTTTTTTAGAAACTTTTGTAATGGCGGGACAATTACAATGTGCGTGAGTCAAGAACCTATATGCACTTGAGGTACTAGATGCATGCAAAGCTTTGAGGAGCAAAACAAAGGTTAGAGACTTGGCTGTTGAGAGGGAGTAAAAATTACCTCCCAACATGCAACCCTAGAAGCAGTCTCAGAAGGTTGTGAAGGAGCAACAATTGGAGAAGAAGAGAGGACACTGAGTGGAAGCGTCCACTTAGGCAGAGACCTCCATGAGGGGGGAATTTCAAGCCAGATGGGTAGAGGGATCACATGCAACCATACCTCCTAATGAAAGGTGGGGTGATGTGTAGACGTAATCCCAAGGTAAGAAATTTGGGCAGGGTCCATTGAGATGGTGTGTCTCATGGATCAAACTAGCTATGAGGAGACCACAGTACAACAATAGCAAGAAGGATAAATTAGATTGATGCAGTCAGATGTCAGGAAGACATAAATCAAAGTGATAGATGTCAGATAATGGAGCGCAGATCAGAGTTGGCAACAGTGCAAAGGGCACAAATGCAGATGTCAGCAGCAGTGCAGAGAGTCCAGTAGACAGGTGCAGTAGCTAGCAGTAGTTAGGAGAATATTATGACAAATGAATTATATTGATTCAGTTTTTTGGAGGCTATTCAATTTCAGGATTTGCAAGTGCAAACAACACTAGAGAATTGTTGCATACAGAATTCCAAAGGTACCGGATCATGATAGATTGAATTCCTTTATTGTTGAGAGGGAGTGTTGAAATTCGCAAAAATAAATAGTGAAATTGGCAACTAGAAAGGAAAAAAAAAAATGCACCCACACTGGTGAGGAATTTTGATGTACCGGAAGTGAGGAATGTGAGGCGTCTAATTTATTTTTCCCTTAAATAAATTCGACAATAAATTGTAATTTCATCTCATAACAACTTGGGTCAGTTAACTAAGTCATGATGACTGAGTTAGATCAAGAAATTCAAGTTGAGGTGATCGAGGTGTATATGGGTGGCCACCCGCCTATTCCACTTGGGCCATCGCCATTGTCTCTTTCAGTTTTTCAATTTCCTTAATTATAGCACAATTTACTATTTTTGTCAGTTTTTCGGGATCTAAACTTCCAGAGCAGTTTTGAGGCCCCAAACGACATTTTTTGGGCATGAAAGGTTTGGCAATTTCAAAGAAATCGAATTAGTATTTGTAGTCCTTAGAGAAATATCTTTCTAACAATGTATCATGTGCATCAAACAAAGATCATATGACCAAGTTACGACCCCGGGAAGTTGGCTGCCCAACTACCCCCAACGGGGCCCATAAACTCTTGGTGTTACATCTCCTTGGGTTAGGGTTTTCTCTTATTTTTCAATAATAAAAATGCCCTTAAGCCTTATTGTAACATAGTTCAGAGGCATGTAGCTTCCACATCTCTTCTCAGAGATAATCTACCATCGCCCAAGCTAGTTTGTTTTCCATTATGTTTGTAAGCATTTTTCAGTATTTGATATTAATGAAATGAAGTGTTATTCCTAATGCATCTATGTTTATGTTTATTTTTGTATTTTATTCCATTCCTGCATATGTCCGGATCATGAGGGTCTAAGTTGAGGCATGTAGAGGGATTCTAATATTTTGGGGGTCCAGTTGCAGTTGATGCATTAGTGGGGTGTAGGTGTGAATTAGTTAACTCAATTAATTGAGTTAAAATCAATTTAATTAGTTCTAAATGAGTGATGCACTAGTGAGAGGTCCACTTAATTAAATTAGATTTAATTCACAATGAGTGATAAATCAGATAACTGATAATTCACTATTAATAGTTGCATGCATGTCAGTTCCGAGGAAGGCCCATTTGAGACAGAGGTTAAAGGGAACATAACTATCGGTTGTATTTATACAAAATTGCTCATGTGCAATTATAAAGTCATTGGGATGCCATGATGGATTGCGCAATCAGGGAAGGATGATTTTCCTAATTAATAGGGAGCTAATTCCCTAGGAATTACGTGAGCAAGGCAGGTTGGAGGAAGGTTGAGAATTGGCTAAGTACTAGATCGATTTTGCCTAGATCAGTAGGAGACAATTGGCAGAGTGCTAGAGAATCTTAAGAGAGATTAAGCATTGTATTGTTTCATGATTCCTTGACTTAATACACAATAGAGATAGAGGGGTTTTGAGAAGTTTCTTTCCACAAATACATCTTGTGTTGTGCGATTGATAATTTCTTTCTCTTACTTATATGTGATTGTGCGATCGTGTTTTGTTTCCGCAAATTGTAGGAAGGATTCAGTATCTTGTTTTAGTACATTACAAGATCAGATTGAATCTCGTTGGTTAGATCTGGTACATGAAATATAAGAGAGGGTTGATACAATCTTGTCTTGTGGTGGTTAGTAGGCCGCAAGGTCTGTGATAAAGACCAACATAAATGGAGGAGGGCTTGCACTGTAATTTAGAGCTAGAACAGAAGTAGACGCAAGCGTAATATTGACTAAGGTAACCCTAGTTTGGGGGTCAACATTGAGATCTGAAGTTCATGTCAAGATTCAGTCAAAGAAATGCCTGAATCTATGGATCCATATGAGCTAGGTCGAGTCTCGTATGGAGGAAAGAGTCGTGGCTTTTTATATGGGTGGATAAGGTTTGTTCTACAACAATTAGAAGTACATAAGTATAGTGCCCTAGTTAGGACAGTTTCCTAGCATATTTAGTTCATAAGGTATGCCCTTAAGACTGTGACAAATTTGCGTAGAAGAAGAGCGGTTGTGACCCTTAGAGCGAGGTTTATTTCCACAATATAGACCGCAGATCTGGAAGATGGTTTGCAGATTCAGTGTGTATGGAGATAGCATATCCAAAGGAGGGTGGAAAGTGAGTAGAATATTGAGCATGCAGAAGAAATGTGCCATGTGAAGAATGGATTGACATGCAAAGGAGTTGATTTTGTTGGACTATCCATAGAGTTTTAGATAGAGATCTTAAGAAGCCTATAAAAAATTAGTCAATGGATTGTTAGTGGTTGATTTGTGACCCTAGTTCAGTCATCTATAGATTGTTAGAAGGATGATAAGAGGAGTAGTTCAAATTTTTTCATAGATTGGACAACAAAGATAAAATTGTTGATACACAAGAACAATGATTTTGAGAGGACTCAAAAAATTGTTAGGTGGAAGATTTGAAGAGCCCTAGATGAAGACAATATTGTGAGCCCTAGATCAGTAAAAATAATTGACTGTGGTTGGGTAGATTGATGGTAGTCCAAGTATAGTTGGAGGGTTGTTAGGTGACTGTCAAAGAAGAGCCCTAACTCTTGTACTTGTGCAGGACAACAAGATTGGTAGAAGGGCAGGTGTTTAGGGCCTAAGGATGTGCAACCATTGAAGGACTAAAGTAGTAGTCAAGTGGGCCAGCCAACTAGCCCTATTTGACTATATTGTAGAGGATTAATTCAGTGAGAAGAAGGGAAACCTCCATAGCCCTAGACTTCTCATATTGGAGCCGTAGTATGGAAAAAATGGGCATACCAAAGAGTTGTTCACAAATGGAGTTGTGAACAACTTGTTACCACTCAAACTAGTAGTGGACCTAAAAGGGGTTCCTAAGAGGGAAACTGCCAGGACAAGGGCAATGGTGGAGGCTTAGCCCATTGCCACCACAACTAAGGTTCCTTGCTCTTCACAGAATTTCACTGATGGGTGGTAGTTTAGGAAGTCACTTGTAGAGTATAGGTCAATGAATAGGTGGGAAGCGACCCTAGAAACCCTTTCCCTAAGATAGAATAAGGAGTGGGGCATGCTTGCCTTTTATGCAAGGGACTTGATCTTCTAGGGAGAGAGGAGGGGGATTGAAGGGTTGAGGGAGAATAATAAGACTTATGAAGGAATTTCTTAATCCCTAAAATCCTTTGGGAACTTGGATTCCCAAATGGTCCATGATGAAAGGCCTGTGACACCAAATGGGACCACACGGAGCCAAGTGGACCCAGCCTAGGTTCGGGGATGGAATTTAGCAACCAATGATATTCCTATCCTAGAAAATGTGAGGGGATAGGATCAAACAAGAATTTTTACTTCGATGGGTCAAATTGATCCTACTAGGTTCTAGTCTTGGGAACACCTATGCAAAACTTGATTCTAGAGCTAGGGCTTGAGGTAAAATGCAAAATGAATTTAATGCATAAAAATTTATGGGGTTTACTAAAAGGAACAGAGCCAACACCTCAAGACCCTAAATTATTAGTTAATTGGCTAAAAAGGGAAGAGAAATTTAAGTCCATTATAGGCCTCTCATTGTCAGATTCACAATTTCATCTCATGGTTAAGCCATCCTATAATGGAGACTATAAAAATTTTTATAGTTAAGCCATCCTATAAAATTCTAGTTAAGGCATCCCATAAAATGGAGATTATAAAATTCTTCCCTTGCATTGCATACTTAAAAGAGGAAAATCCACTAGGGTTTTTGATGCTCAAAGCTCCTCCACGCAACCTCAAATTTAGAATAATGGTAGATTTCCTTGAAATGTCACATTCCATCATATGGTTGGAGTCCCACATTATCTTCCCTCCAAATAACATACATTGAGACATTGCAGAGATGCCCATTTTGTTCTTGATGTGTTGTTACAAAATTTCCACCAATTCTGAATCCCCGGACTAGAATAAGGAAGACTTCCCATTAATATTTTTATGAATATCTAAAAAATTTGTTTGTCCATTTCATTTTACCTTTCATACATACCATAGTTTGGGGAGTGGGGGATTACCATGGAATCCATAATAAATATGGTGGGGCAAATGAATAAGCACATGACAGAGAGAAAACAAAGTTTAGACCCTAGACCCCAGTATAGAGCTTTCCCATTTCAAGCTCCCTAGGCTTAATGAACCCCTGTCAGACAAACGAACTTTGGAACAAATGTAAAAATTTTGTACCATGACACCTGGCATGACTAGAGCCCAAATGAAGGAATATTTAATGAGGCAGAGCCATTTCTCATCTGTGGAGTCTAAGAGAAAAATCTAGCAAAGCGCTACTCGTTCTTCAGAGAAACAAAACCAAAGCATCCATTGTCCATTGCCATGGAGTGTAGTGGGCTTGTCGACTACAAACCTTTTTCTTCCATTCTTGTATGTCGCATACAACCAATGACAATGCCAAAAAAAAAATCATAGAGAGAAACCCTAGAGCATCCTGCAGAGTCCATTTTTTCTCAATGTTTCAGCTTCCAAAAGTGTCTCTATTTGCTATCATGTAATTCATGCAATTATTTTCAACACACTTATCATCATTGAATAATACTTGCAATGCAAGTAAACAAAATATGTCAATTTTTTTTTTCTTTCAAAATCATCATTTGTTGTACTATACTATGTAATACATATCCCCAAGAAACTCACTAGGTACTTCTTCTCATTTTGAGAATGATACCCGAAGTAAACTATATTTATTAAAAGCTCTAGGGTCTGCAACATGGGGTTCAAGGCCATTCTAACAATATACTTGTTAGGAGCTCAACATCTCACTTGTGCGAGTTGAATTTAGCTGGGGATGATAACAATAAATAGACCCGAATAATTATTTATTACTAGTAGACACTCTAAAGTGATTCCTAATATTAATTTACAAAGCATGGAAACTAATGAAATATGTGTTTTTTGATGGCTTCATCTTGTTTACTATTGGTAGGGTGGGAATTTTTATTGCCTAGGTCCATGTCTTTCATTATTTGATGTGTTTTGTTTTCTTTATTGAGGTCTTATTGAGCTAAATTAACTAGCATTATGTGGCTAGACGAAGCTAAGTGTGATCCTTTATCATTATTTAAAACCATGTTTCTTAGCATGAAAATATTCTATTTCCAACATTTTTATTTATTACTTTTGTTAAACTAGGGTGTCCATGACCAAAGCATGTTGATAAATACATTGATGTTCATTTTCAGAAACCTTGGTGGTTACTAAGAAAATTGAGTTTCTATTTTTTTTGATAGATTCATCATGTCTATAGAGCTCTCTATTAAATTCCTGGATTTCACTTTAGTACATCTTTAGGAGATATTTCCCAATCTGGAGGGAACTACGAAGTGCCCAAAAATGAGAGTCCTATAAAATAATCGTTATATTTCTTTAAGGTGTACTTGCAAACAAGAATTGTGCTAGGGGGATAGAGTAGGGTAGGCAAGGTATGGTATGTAGAGTCCAACAACTAGTCCAAACAACCCAAAAGAATCCCGAGGCCACAAACACCTAGAACCTAGACATCACGAAAAATATAGGATTCTCCAAAATAAAACATTGATAGGGTTTCGAAAAACCATCAAAACCTTTACCATAAGATAAAAGTTCTAAAGAAAAAGCCATAGACATTGAGAAGTTCTTACCAAGAAGGAATATAGGTTTAAACCTAATTGCCATCAAACTATGTCACCAAGACCACTCACACACTGCTCTATTATCCCACTTGAGTCCTTATATGTGACACGAAGGATTCAAAATGCCAATTAAGAGTTAAGTCTAACATGTGTGAAGATGGTGAATAAGTCCCTTTACATCTCATCCTTTGCTTTGATATCACATAAATTGGGAGTATCGTGACATGTGTTGATTATGAATATCACAACGTTCTTTCATGTTTGATAAAACACAAGTGAACTTAAAGGATGGCTTGAACATATAAACCCTCATTTTTTTAAGGACCTCCATTTACTTTATTTCTTTGTTTGTAAGACACATAGCTTATCCACTAAAATCTTAAAGATTTGAAAGGAAAATCCTAGGGAATCTGATTTTGAATCCTTATAACGAAAAGCTATAGAGGTATAAAAAATAATTTCATTTTAAACTAAGAATGGTACTCTAGTTTCATTTTAAACTAATTAAAATGGTACTCAAAATCGCTAAAAGCTAAAGAACATTCGTAGTCCTTTCTATCTTTATATTTACTAAAATTAGTTCCAAACCGCGCCATACATATGTTTTAGACTGGTTAAATCGGAAGGAGGGGTTGTGTATCATTCCGAGAAGAGAGAAAGAGGGAAACGTGGAAATAATTTGTCATCTGATCAATTCATCTATGGCGGAAGGTGGGTTGAGCTTCCAGACATGGGGATGGGGAACCTGTACGTGCAACGGTGCCTCTGCCGGATTTGAACAAGAACACATCATGGTTTATGTATCCTGGCGCGTGGACGACCTAAAATCTGATACTCTTCTTCACAAGGATCATCATATTCTTTCTATTCGGATGCACTGCTGACACAACTTGGACCATTTTCAATCTCGCCCATTTTGCGGTTAGTATTCAATTTATTTCTTTTCTGTCATTAATTTCCTGAGAATTGACTCTTTACGATTTTTGTTTTTGGGCCATAACAGGTTCCATGTAAACCAATTAATTTTCATTATGGTTTTATTTCCAACAGGCTTGAACCCTGGTCAACTGCAATCCCCTTTGTTTTCCCCTTTTTTTGCGGTTCGATTGTTTAAATTATGATGGAATGATCTCCAAACTTTTTTCAAAAACTGTTTTTCCCAAAATTTATTTCTATTAACACAAAAATAAGATCATTGTGATTCAACAGGAAGAAATTTCCTCAAAATACCACATCAATTCGCAACCAAAATAGCTACAAATTACATATGTAAACTGGAAATTAAAGGAAGATATTTGTATATTTTTAATACGATTTAAATTTAAAATAGAGGTCTATGAGCCCTACATTGTGCTCTCCATAGGAAGGGGATAACAGGCTAATCAATGTGAGTAGAGGCCTTATAAATAGTGCATGGCCTTAGAAAGTGTCTCTTGAAGAAACTTGTTGGTCTGTAATATGTGTGATGTTCTTAATACTAATCCAGTTTCTTGTTTACAAGGCATTTTAGGGGAATTGGGTGGAATTCTTTTTTTAAAGGCATTTGGAATGCTTCTGATGAGATCGATAATCTCACGAATATGCAAGAGATTGAAAATATTTTTGAAATTTAAGTGGAATACATTCCATGCACATAATATATTTGTGTGGTATAATGGAATCAACGCTGAAAAATTCAGCTTGGCAAAGGACCTGGTGAGGCTGGAGTGCAAGAGTTGGACTGAGACCTTGCAACAACTTAGCAAGAAAAATTAGTCACAAATGAGGGTTTTTCATCTCCTTTTTGGTGTTTAGTTTGATGTGGGTGATTTCACGCTCTTCCCACAAGTTGGATTTGTTAGGTAGTGAATAACCTGCAAGTTACTTGCAGGTCAGGTTGTCACCCATGAGTACTTGCAGGTTTTTTGTTCTTGAGTTTGACTTGTCATTAGGGAGTCAGACTTCGCTTCAGCAACAAGGCCTTGCAGGTTTGTTGTTTCTGACTTTGAATTGCCATCAGGGAGTCAGACTTCACTTCAGCAACAGGGTTGAGCTGAATTGTGGTCTCTAGCAGTACTCTGAAAACTTGACATTTTTTTCCAACTGTGAATGGAATTGTTCTAGGTTTGTGCTATTTTTAACCTAGGTAGATTATAAAGTTAAATGTTTAGAATTAAATGTTTTCTAATATTTCTGTCAATTAATTTGCTTATCTTCTTTAATTAGTGAATCTGGATCCTGATTATATGGCTTACTTATTTAATGCTTTATACTAGGGGGTTTTTCATTTTTTCTTTAAGTTTTAAAAGCTCATTTTATTCTAATTTGATATTTATGGTGGATGTTTTCCTGCTTTCCAAGTAGTGGTGTTAATTTTAGATAACAATGGTATGTTCTATGCTTAAGTGCAATTAACTTCAATTTTCCTTATTAGCCCAATATCAATTTCCAGATTAGCAATCACATTAACATTGATAGTAAATGCAGATAGAACATAAACAATAAGCATAAGACAAGCCAAGACAAGACACATTATTTGGCGGATGCCAAGGAAAAACCCCAATGTGGGGAAAACCCTTTGATCAAATTCTTTTTATTATTCTTCAATAATTTAGTAGAGAGAGAGAGTACAAAATACAATTTTACATGCCCAACACTGTCAAATCAACTCTGACATAATGATATCAACAATAAATAGCAGTTAACTAGAAGCCCTAACCAGAAAGACAACGCTGGTCAAATCAGTAATAAATCCTCCTCCATGCAGCTCGGTCAACAACAAACAAATTCGGTCTTCCAGGAGAGAGAAAGTTAGCCCAAAACATGGAAGTCAAACCCAGTCAACGTTGCTATAATTTCTGCGGTCAAAATAGAAGTCAACGCTGAAGTCAACTTTGGTCAAACTTCTCCAAATGCTTCGGGATATGTGCCAGCCAATGTGGCCTCAAGAAATTAGATGAACTACCTAAAACCACAGTCAAAAGAGAGGTGTTGACCCTCGGTAAACGCTGGTCAACGCTCCTGCAATCAGCCCTAAAAACAGTCCTGAAGTCCTCCTGCATTTTTTAGTCTTCTGATTTCACACGTGAGGGAGAGCTTCTCCTTGTTGTACGACCCAATCAAGAGAGGAGAGAGAATGCTGTGTAATGAGATGATGTCCAAATTAGGGGAGGGTCTCTCTTATTTATACAATTCTTTGAGGGTGGATACACATCTATTGGGGCTTCAGGAGCCTACATTAGATTCCGGTAGACCTTGACAATTTCCACATGTGTGAGAAAATAAATTCAAAATCACACTTCTGCTCATCCAAACAAGATGATCTTTAGATCAATATTGCACCTCTCGGAAAGAGGAATCCAATAAATATATCATCTCCATCATATGAGTTGTCCAAGGCAGAGTTTGGCCCCAATTTCCAATTTTAACACTCCCTTTCAATTAGGGAGAAATCCACCTGCCAATCCATCTGTCAACCTGTACCATCTCTGTCATCCCTGCACTGCTTTGTTGAACTATGAAGAAATAATGAAGAAGAATTGATTGAGAGTGAGTCACAAGACCTTGCCACTCTCCACTGACCCAAAGTCAGTCCAGAGGTAAAACCTCATTCAGACTTGATCCCAAATCAAGTTGTTGAACACCATGCATCCTAGCATAGGGAGTACGACAGTACACAATGCATCCATCGGTAGTGCTATGGTCTCTATCATAATTTCCCAACTCATTGGCCAAATGAGAGGTACTTCCCAAGAGTCTCAGACTACATGGGTAGGATCTCTGTTGGGGCACCACAAGGAGAAGGTGAACCACTCATCCTGCTCATATATCAACCAAAAAAAGGGGTATCACAGGGGAAGGTGAACCACTCACCCTATACACATCGCACCACTAGGGAAAGGTGAACCATTCACCTTATGGTTGTTCATAGCTCCACGAAGTACCCCCAAGGCCCCCGGAGCTCCTAGAGCTCAATGTCCAACTCATGCGGGACCCTCATAGGAGGGTCTTTCCACGACTCCAAGTCTCTCACGGAAGGTTAAGAATTTGACCTTCCCTAGGGGATTCGTGAGAATATCTATGATCTACTCGTAAGTTCCAATGTGATGGAGCCTTACTACTCCTTGTTGTACCATATCTCGGATAAAGTGGTACCTGATATCAATATGCTTGGAGTGGTCGTGGAACATGGAATTCTCTGAAAGGAGAATCCCACTTTGGTTGTCGCAGAATATCACAGTGGTATCCAACACATGCTCAAAAATTCACTAAAGATCTTCCTCAACCAAAGAACTTCACAACAAGCTATACTAGCTGCAATGTATTTGGCCCCAGCGGTGTTCAAAGCAACCAATTTTTGCTTCTGCTCATCCAGGATATTGAAGCAGAACCTAGTGAGAAGCAACATCCAGATGTGTTGTTAGCCTGTTACAATCCACCACACTGCTAGCCCAGTCAACATCAATATATCCATGGAGCCTCAAATTCCCGACAGTGTATGTCAATCCATAGTTGATTGTGCCTCGAATATATCTCAAAAGATTCTTTGCAGCAATGCAAAGTATGTGATGAGGCTCGACCATAATTGACTCAACGTAGTCACTGCAAAGCATATGTCAGAACAGGAGTTCACCAAGAACATCAAGGCCCCCATGAGTTGACGATACTCGGAAGGATTTCCCAAATCGGGCCCAACAACACTTCCTCATAAGACTTGTAGTCCAACATCCGAAATCTTTTGAGCAACTTCACAATATATTTTCCTTGAGAAAGGAAAACCTCACATGGCTTTTGTCAGACCTCCAAGCCTAGGAAGTAGTGCATCAGTCCTAGGTCTTTCATCTCGAATGCAGAAGCCAAATCCCTCTTGCATTGATGAATGAGAGGGTCTACACCTGTCAGAAAGAGATCGTTCACATAGAGCACAAAAATGAAAGGCCTATCATTTTCAACCTGGAAGTAAAGGTTCAGATAAACTTCACTTCTTGTAAATCCCAACTTCATAAGATAGTTGTCAATCCTCTCATACCAAGCCCCGGGGGCTTGCTTCAAGCCATAAAAGGATTTCTTCAACCTGCATACATGTGACTCTCAATCCATCACTTCAAACCCTTCGGGTTGTTTTACATAAATTTCTTCCTTAAGCGAGCCATGTAAGAAAGCAATTTTGACATCCATTTGATGTAGATTCCATCCCTGGGAGGCAACAAGGGCAATAATCGAACAGATGGTGGTATATTGGGAAATCGATGCAAATATCTCATCATAGTCCACACCTTAGATAAAAAAGGGCTTCATTAAGTTTCTTATTGAAAGTAGTAGATATTGTGGAGGCCAATGTGGGGGAATAAAGGATATAGATTGTGAGGAGAAAAGATCATGGATCTTGTATGCGGAATTTGATTAGGGATCATGATGTCATGAACCCTATTTTATAGGCCCGATGGGTGATGACAGTGTTTCTAATTGTGTCTTTTGTATGCCAAACTTTGTTCCCCTGCCACTATCTCACCAACAAGCGCACATGCATACATTCTTAGTTTATTATTGGTACGATAAGTTTTTTCTTTCAGGGAATGGGTTTATTGTTTTGCTCAGTACTAATCCAAGAAAAACATTATATAGATTCTAAACACTTTGGGATCTGAGGTTCATGAAGAACAGAAATACATGATGTCTTAGAATGGGAGAGGATACAAGGAAGGATCCTATTAAGGTGATCTCACTTAGTGTCCATTGTTCTTTGTTATTGCTTTTTGTGCATGGAGAAATATTGATCATCATTTTGGATTTTTATACAATCATTTTGGATTTTATGAATCTATGACTATTGATTAGCAAGTGGTTAAATGAAAGTATCAAATTGGTTTTTCTTGGACATTATTTCAAGAGGAGCCTTATCTTAACGATTGTATATAGTTGATAAGTTTTTCTCTATGTATCTTGTCAACAATGGGGACAGATGAGTGTGTTATATATTGGATTCTACACATACACATGCCCAGTATGAAATTCTTTGGTCAGGTTGATGTGCCTTATATGGAAGCATTTTAGAAGTTTCTACCATCCAATGCAAATTTCAAGTCTCATTTGATATGGGTAAGAAATATTATAATGGACATATCATTCGCACTGGGTGGACAAAAATTGCCTACTAAGTACATTTTCATTATTTATCATGTTTAAAATTAGAATTGAGTCTATGTCAATGAGGGCTATAAGATTTTTTTCCCTAGTCAACAATGACTCGAAAGCTATTGGAAATAACTCTGGTATTCCTGGTTCACGTCCCCATCGTTTGAGTGGAAATCATGTTTAAAATGGTAGCAACAGGAGGGATGATTTGTTTGTAAGAGTTCCATAAGAGAGTCAAGAGTTTGGGTTACAAAAATGGTAGGATTTTCTTTGTGTAGTATTGTTGATCTTTGGTTTCTTGTGCATGCCAACATTTCACAAATTTTCTTCACCCCAAGCAATCTTCAGCGACTTCTAACATAGGTGTAGGCATTTTTTTTCTTAGATGTTTGAACCATCTGGGTAGTGTGGATTAATAGTTGTGGTTGTGTTTTCGGTTATGTTTACATTTTATGTGGTAGTGGAATGTAGTTTGTGTCATAAAATGGTTCCCTGAAGCTCATCTCTTTATTTAATTTTATAATTAATTAATTTGTTTTGGTTCTTAGTTGCGCGATCTAAATTATAGATACTTTTTGCTGATGCATTTTGCATCTCAAAATTCATGTCTGACTAGTGGAATTTGTTTAGTAATTGGTCAAGAAACATAATTTTTGAGTATGATATAATGTCGGGGTTATAAAAATATGCTTGCAAGTTTGCAACATCTCATGCACCATTAAAATCAAGATTCAGATATTTGAGACTTGTTAACTTTCTCAGTTGTTCGCAAGTAGATCCAAAACTTGAAAGTAAGATGAAAACATGATTCATGTCGACATGAAAGTCTAATTCTGCTTTCAATAGTCATTTGCCAAAATACAGATAAGAAATTGGGATGATAATGGGATTATTCTAGGAATCATCTCAAATTTAAGTTCCATTCCTGATTGTTTTCCCACCTTTTACCCTGCATGTGTGGATTTACATGGACATTGGGATTACTTTGTTACTTTGATACCTTTATGACAAGTTATACAATTTTAATTTTTTTATATTAATAATGGCCCATGATAGATATGGCTGAAAATAAGCTCGTTGAAGGATTCAAGCTGGTGAGGACCTCCATAGTAACAATTTTGAACCACGACACATTCATTGTAATCTAAACCTAATTACTAAATTGTTGATTGGGATATCCATAATTTGTCTTAAAAGGAATTGATAGTTTGAGAGAGGCTATTTCTGAAATGAACTCCTTTGGAAATGAAGGGTTCGGACCTTGAATGCATTTATTTGACAAGGTGGCATGCTTAATAATGCTTGCAACTTTGTGGCCTACATAATGATAATCGTTGTATGGAGGTGGGATTGTTTCATAAAATAAAGCTTTCTTTCTATTTTTCCAAATTGTGTAAGTAGTGGTCTTGTGGGATAATTTTTTTAGGCTTTTGGCTTGATTGAACCTCCCCAACCTCTCTTTCAAATTATCACAGATTTGGGAATGTGGAAAAGCTCTAAAATATTGATTTTCTTGGAATGTTTTCATTCCTAGGTTTTCTATATTGGAAGCTTCAAGCCATCTGACCCATAGCATTTGGGTCCAACTGCATCCCCAAAGGACTATATCAACTAGATGGAGTGCTCCTCAAGAAAGGCATGGTAAAGCTTCCAACTTTTTCAAAGTAGAAAGATTCGTTATGGACTCTTTCTCCATTGTGCAACTGCCTCAATAAATAATTAAATAATCTTTGAGGTACTTACAACTCCACAAGAATTGTGCAAGGAAAGAGTCAACAACAATAAATTAATTAATCTCCCACCAACTTCACATGAGTAAATCCCAAGCCACCAATTCCATGGATGAATGTGCAAGATGAAATAGGAAAATCCCGAAGTTGTAAGTGGGAAAACTCAAACAAAATAAATCCAGGGAGAAAAGGGCGAAATGAATGTATTGATATTTTGGTACTTAGCAGCTGTATTGACCTATTTGTTTTCATTTGTTGGATATTAACAAAATTATCTTATCTTATTAACAAGTAGCACAAATATGTCTATTTTATTATCTGCAAGTAATTTGGAATCCTGCATTTTTAAAATATAAATGCATTATAATATATAAAATATATATTATATAAAAAATGGTTCTGCTCCACCTTAGACACTTCCATATAGCTCGGTGCTAATTTCAACACTCAAGCCTCCTCCTTCATTGTCTTTCGTCAATATCTTGCGGATTGATCTAGAAATTGTTGTGTTGGAGTGGTCTGTTTTATGCATAATGGGTAATATCATTTGGATGGACTGCCTAGCTGGAATTTAAGTTTTATCTTCTGTTAGTATTTACTGCCTCACATGCTTTTAGATGTTTGTTAAAAAGTAAAACCACTTGGTTTAAACTTTAAAGCGTTGTATAGTGGTGATGTAATGTGAATCTGGGAATGTGTTTTCAGAGGAGCATTCATAAACTTATTGAATTTAGTGTTCTTAAGGTTGGATTTTTTAGATTGCATAACTGGCTGACTTCCACAGTCTATCTCTCTTCTAAAAGATGAATTGGATGCTATAGAGACTGAACTAACGGAACTTCCACTTATTTTGTGATGAAGTGCAAGGTGCCAGTGAAGCTTTTACTGAGCAGCTGGATACGACCATAGAGTTTCATGTCCCTGGAAAGGAAATAGTTGTTCTCAAACCCTGGGACAATTTTCCCCACCCCTCCATCCGCACTAATTGGAGGTTATAATGATCAGTGTGAAGCACTTCTATAGTTGTCGGCCCTTCCTGTCATCTCTGGTTCTGCCATTGACAGGATGAAGCTTTGTCGGGGCTCACAAATAGATCGTATTCTGGCCGAGCAACAACCGGTTATTGTTAGCGAGTCTAGTGGTAGAGCGGATAATATGCTCTTAGCAGAATTTTCTCGAGAAGAGGTTGCGAGCATTTTTTATCAGGTTTGTTCTCTTTTTGTTGCAAATTATCTTGATTTTTCGTGTTTCACTTCTAGTTGTCTTCTTATTTTTCTCACTGAAATAATTAAAATGAAAAATTTGTTGCATCATCAAGCACAAAGGCTGATGAATTTATGTGGGTGGGAACCTCGATTGCTCCCAAAGGTGGTAGTCTCTGAAGAGCATTCATCTTAGTTAGTAAGAAATGAATGTTCTGTTGGTCCAGGTTAGGGTCAATTTCATCCAACATGTGAGCCAGGCCCAAGCATGTTGTTGTTTTCAAGGTCAGTACAGCCTGAAAAGAGAGAAATCACAAAGAAAAATATTACCACATCTGGATCTCAACATAATCTTTCAACAACAATTTTAGATTGTAGCTTATGTGGAGTGACTGTTAGGCTCTGGGATTTGTTACAGCCCCTCGTCCATCTCGTGTTCTTTCTAGTGGGAATGATCTTCCAGAGACGAGAAAAATGTTAGTACTTACTCGTGGGGTAAGTGCAGCGAGTGGAATTGGATGATGGTATGCTATTGATTCAAGGGATAGCGAAAATTTTGAAGGTCGATATGAAGTAGAGGAAGCTGCAACTACAGTTGATGGAAAATAACACTCGAATGTAGGTATGTACTTGAATCTGGAAATAGCTGCAGGGCCACCTCCGACACATTTCAACACTCCTGCTATTGCTGCACCCTTGGAAGATCCTGTAGAAGACATGGATCCAATGTTAGGGAAACCTACTGGCAGTGAAGTTGGAGATCATGCAACATCATATGAGTCACGAGGTCCTCAGGCTCACAAATGCAGTATGGATGAAGGAGGAAGAACAATGGACAGGCTGGCAATCACGGTCCAGCATGTTGATAGTGTGGAAGGAACTGTGGTTAATCGCGATGCCGATGAAGTCAATGATTGAAGTCAGTATTCTGGTGGAACATTAAAGTGCACACGGACAACAGAGAGCTTGGCTATAGATTGAGCATCCTATGGCGGAGATGTTTCATACACAGGTCCCAGCCATTCAGCAACACTTGAAATAGATATTGGAGTAGATGGTCTCAATCCTTCTAAAAAAAGTGCCATGGAAGCATTCAGAAATCAGCAACCAATTGGTGGTCATTCTACAATATATTTGGCTCATGTCTCTTCTGTTGTTGCAATGGATACATTTTATTATAGTCTACAAGAGAATTCTATGGAAAGTGTAGAGAATTTCCCAGTAGGTAATTATGACGATGTACACGGGCCTTCTCCCATTGATAAGAATGCTGAGGTAAATGAGATGTCAAAACTGAATTTCAGCATTCAAGCAGAACAGAGTATATGTCTGCAGCCTGATGCTGGACACACTGCGAAAGAAAAAATCTTGAGCACTAATGATGAAGGTGATGGGACATTAAATGCTGAAATGCTACTTTTGAAGCACGAGGTGGGTTTAGTTTAGGAATAAGTGGTGGAAGTATTGGGATGGGTGCCAGCCATGAAGCTGAAATACACGGGGTTGAGGTTTCTGTCCATAGAACTAAGAGCATTGTAGGTGAAGTTGAACTAGTGGCTGAAGTAATAGAAAATCAGGGACAAACAGGTGATTTTGTTCCTGATCGTGGATTAACAGGTGAATTTGTTCCTAATGGAACAGAAAGGGAAGATGTTCATGGGGCTAGTCATCATATCACGATGTTTCATGTAATGGGAAGGGTGTTTACTGGTTCTAAAATTGAGTGATCAACAGAAGGGGAGTCATGGAAAAGTGACCAAAAAATCAGTCACACAGTTCACCATGATGAGGGAAACCAACTAACAATTACACACAATGTTGTAATAGCAGGTTCTGATTATGAGGTATCTAAAGAAGAGGTGACACATCGAGTGAATTTCTCTGCTGATGAAGGTTATATGATTCCTGGATATTCTTCTGGAGTTGTCAATGGAGCCGGTAATATATATATATATATATATATATATATATATATTGTTTGCAGTATATCTAATGTTCATTCTAGTAGGAACATGACTAACACCTTATACTGAGCGTGTTTTTCTCATATTTTAATATTTGGGAATGGGGTGGTTCTAGGTGGGCCTAAGATGTGATCTGTCAATAGTAGATAACTGAAATGGTCTACACATGGGCCTTTTCTGATTTTCACAATGGTCAGTTTTATTCTAGAAAGTAGATGGGATACCTTAGGGGTGCATTGTGGCTCTTCTACTGATCCCATGTGCTTCCTTGAATTATGTCATATTTTCTTTAGTATTAGGAGATCAGAGCTAATGTGTCAACTAGAATTCACCATCTCTGCAAAAGATGATTTTTATTTTGCAAAAAACTATTTATGCCTGGACTTTGCTTTGATATCGTCTGGGACTGAAATATATGTTTGACAATGCCAAAACTCCATGGAATAAATAAGTATACACCTTCAAGAATAGTAAGAAGTGACTCCACAAGTTTTCCCTACAAGGATATGTTCCAAATTTAGTAAGATGACTAAGTAATGTGCCACCTTCCCTTTGCAAGTGTGAAAAGAAACCCAATGAAGTAGGGTGCCCAAGCTATTAACCTTAATTTGGATAAATTAGATTCATTTAACCATTGAACAATTAAATCAACCTCAAGATGCATTTACAAAGGTTAATGCTAAAATATGGCCATAATTCCCTTCCAATGACCAATTAGTCACCAAAAAATTAAATCACTATGAGCAGGTGTGCCAAAGAGGGGTGCACTTTAATAAATTGTTGTACCATGATACCATGTAAATAAAAGATGTTCTTCCTAGAAAAACTATCATGATAACAACAAAACATAAAGCCCAGCTTAAGATGCACCACTACCAAGGGATTATTACATCAAAAGTAGACTGCAATTTTTGAAAGTTGACCTTTGATCCTGAAGCTTCACAAAAGATGTCAAGGGAAATCTTCTAGCTATTTGCTTATGCTCGGAATTGTATCATCAACAAATGATTTGTGGTTTACCTTCACTTTTTGGCTACTGTATTCCTTGCCTTGTTGGATTCTTGCTTCTTGGATCCATATCAAGATGTTAGAAAGGTCCTATGCTGATCAAAAGCAAAGAATTGATACAAGCTGACAGCCTTGTTTGAATTCTCTTCAAGTGGGATACAAACAGGTTGGAGAGCTACTAACTGGGACTGAAATGTTGGTTGAGTACCAAATGATCTTAATCCAATTGAGATTATGCTAATATATGTTGTTCAACTGAAGGATTGAAATTAGGTAGTGTCAGCTTAACTTATGACAAGCCTTTTCCGTGTCAAGTTCTAGGAACATGGAGGCCAGTTTCTGGGTTTTGATGGTATGAAGTGCATCTCTAGTGATTGTGATTTTTTCCATTATATTCCTTCCATTGAAAACTTGTTTGATGAACAAATACCATAATAGACATAAAATAAGAGAGCTTGAATGATAAGTAGTAAGTTCCTAGCAAGTATTCTTTGTAGCTGACATTGCAAACTGAAATTGTATCTTGATTTCATGTTTCATATGAAGCCCTTCCTCTATGTTCTATGGCCACAAAAGTGGCATTTGTTGAAGGATCTGTATCAAATGCAAAGAATTGATACAAGTTGACAGCCTTGTTTGATTTTCTTTAAGCGGGATACAAACAAGTTGGAGAGCTACTAACTGGGACTGAAATGTTGGTTGAGTACCAAATGCTCTTAATCCAATTGAGATTATGCTAATATATGTTGTTCAACTGAAGGATTGAAATTAGGTAGTGTCAACTTAACTTATGACAAGCCTTTTCCGTGTCAAGTTCTAGGAACATGGAGGCCAGTTCCTGAGTTTTGGTGGTATGAAATGTATCTCTAGTCATTGTGATTTTTTCCATTATATTCCTTCCATTGAAAACTTGTTTGATGAACAAAGACCATAATAGACATAAAATAAGAGAGCTTGAATGATAAATAGTAAGTTCCTAGCAAGTATTCTTTGTAGCTGACATTGCAAACTGAAATTTTATCTTGATTTCATGTTTCATATGAGGCCCTTTCTCTATGTTCTATGGCCACAAAAGTGGCATTTATTGAATTATCTGTATCAAATGCAATGAATTGATACAAGCTGACAACCTTGTTTGACTTCTCTTTAAGTGGGATACAAACAGGTTGGAGAGATACTAACTGGGATTGAAATGTTGGTTGAGTACCAAATGCTCTTAACCCAATTGAGATTATGCTAATATATGTTGTTCAACTGAAGGATTGAAATTAGGTAGTGTCAGCTTAACTTATGACAAGCCTTTTCCATGTCAAGTTCTAGGAACATGGAGGCCAGTTTCTGGGTTTTGATGGTATGAAGTGCATCTCTAGTGATTGTGATTTTTTCCATTATATTCCTTCCAGTGAAAACTTTTTTGATGAACAAAGACCATAATAGACATAAAATAAGAGAGCTTGAATGATAAGTAATAAGTTCCTAGAAATTATTCTCTGTAGCTGACATTGCAAACTGAAATTGTACCTTGATTTCATGTTTCATATGAGGCCCTTCCTCTATGTTCTGTGGCCACAAAAGTGGCATTTATTGAAGGATCTGTATTCACCCATGTTGAATTTTAGACATTGTGTTGTGGGAAAAAGTATCTAGATGCTCTGATAGCATGTCAAATAATTCAGTTGTCAGGTTATCCACGCTGCAAGACTTGTCATGTGGGAACTGGATGACTTGACCACTTCCAGTGATGGGTCTGCTTCCGAGATCTATTATGACATCCCACTATCAAATAGGAGAAATTTTTACCCTCTATGAACATATAATTTAGATTAATAATATATACATGGATCTTGTTAAAGTATTGACAGAGACACCTCTGTTACTAAGTATGCCAATTTTCAGGGTAAATTTTCGACCTTCAGATCTTCTGAAGAGGCTAAATTCACCAGAAAATTGTCAACTTTTTAGATTGAATTTGGAAGAAATGTAAATTCACTACATATCGTATATACACTTCATGGACCTCTATTGCATGAAATAATTCATTGCTTGATTTCTGACCTTTTTGGATGGGAGATAAGTGCTAGGGAGTTAAAGAGTGATCTGTGAAATATATAGTACACATACTGTGCAAGACTAAGCTGCACAAAACATTGGAATGTGTACAAGCTTCTGAAATGGGAATGCTTGAAAACATGACCTCCCAAATGGGTATATGGGAGAAACATGTTATATAAAAAATACAAAATACATATATATTTCAAGTAACATATTATCTTTTAAGAAAATATGAAAGACAATAAGAATGATATTCATAAATGACATTTTAGGAGTCCCATGTCTATATTAATTCTTGTAGAATGATTACATTATGGAAAATCCCATGGCTTGGTGGTCTTGACTAATTGCAATCCCAGACCCTCATAATGTTACATGAGAAACTGGAGTGCCAACAATCATGCCAACCCTAAAAACCTGACATTTTCGTTTATCTTACATTTTCTATCCTTTTACTTTAAGAAAAATTTAATATTACCATTAATTACCTAGGTGATGAACTCTACAAAGCTCAATCCCTTATTGTTGTTTTGTCACGGACAGGGTGATATTTTCCTATAAGTCCCATGCCCCTCTTGCACACTGAGGTGGGCTTAGGTACTAACAAAAAAGTTCTGAAATGCCTTGGTAACATCATTGGTCAAACTGTATGTTTGGTCATACTGCATGGCATTTCCATATTGGGAAATGCTTGAAATATGGGTATTATGCCTGTATATTGCATGCTACTGTATAGTGACATGGAACTGTGGAATGCTGAGATGTTTTCACTATTAGGCTAAGAGCTGAGCTTCTGAGCTTGAACAAAGACTACTATCCTTCTCATGTTGAACCTCTGTTATTGCTATACTAATTTAGGAATTACAAATTGTGATCGCTCTTTTAGGTATGAGATTAGATTTCATTGCTGCCTAAGCAAGATGGTTTGCCAACAATCTCATCTAGGTGTACTTTTAAGTTTTATGCATAAAAAATGGAGAAACAAATATTTAAAGGATGTTCATACTAGCCATCACTGCACCAACATATGATGTTGATGAATGCGTAGTAACAATAGTACTATGTTGGCAACAAAAAGGACAAGGCAAGCAAGCCAAAGTACTCTTAAAGCAACAAAAAAAATACAAAATTTCCATTGTTAATCTGCAACAAAATATTGTCAATCCTCATGTTTAGAATCATTTATTAGAGAGCTATGATCATATCTTATTTTAATTGGAATGGTATACTGGGTTCTATGTATAAGGGGACTATCCTGATTTATATTTAAAATTAAATATGGTCCTAGATATATCAAAGTTATGTTATTTCTGAAGAAGGCCATATACAGCTATGTATTTTATTTGGATAGGGAAAATCTTTTTTGAAGGAGGAGGGATGGTATGTTTATGGACAAAGCTTTGACTCTGATCAATTATCTGTTACAGGCTGAGATTTGGATTGAGGACTTTGCTAGGTGTCTATTTGTGGGTATCACTAGACATCAAGCTTCCAGTTAGACATTCCATCTTTCCCTTTCTGCTCATCCTACATTCCATCCCCCCCTTCACATTGGCTACTTGGAAGCAGACCTTGAATAAGTCTTCCAGTTTTTAAAGCATCATGCTTCTAGTGAGTTGCCTACTTCTAGTGAGTTTGTTCTAAAGTTGCCTACTCCTAGACATCTTAGGTTTCTTCATCAATTATGTGTGCGCAGAATGCGATTATAATAACTAAAAA
The DNA here is from genome assembly GCA_034641835.2 of Pinus albicaulis. Classification (NCBI taxonomy): domain Eukaryota; kingdom Viridiplantae; phylum Streptophyta; class Pinopsida; order Pinales; family Pinaceae; genus Pinus; species Pinus albicaulis. The sequence goes on from JAXQQM020092977.1 coordinate 108,193, forward strand.
AAATCATGCGATACAATATGCACTCACAACAGTTTGTAGAATCTTCACTCTTAGTTGTTAAAATCTATTTGTTGTCTTGCACGAAGAAAAGGAATGGGTGCAAGGAAATCTTTATTGTATATATATAGTTTATACAAGAAATGGTTGGCTCTTGAAAATTATGATCACACTTCCACATACTTTCAGTTAATAGGGTGAACAACAATCTATGCTCCCAGAGAAGATTACCTTTAGTGTTGACACCAGTACAAAGAATATTACATGATGGCTTAGAGATTATTGACATAAGAAACACTGGTTCATTCTTAGGTACAGGTCAATGAATTAGTATACATCACAGCAAATTCTTACACATCAAAATAGATAGTGGATATGGTAATTAGCTAGAACTGATATCTGTCTCTTTTACTGGATTAGCATCACTCATGTAGCCATTTTCTTCCCTTGTTCTTATTTGGATCTATCATGCATAGTTGTCTTTCTTATTGAGTGTGTAAATAGTCCAGAGATGGATTACAGATTATTGACATAAAAAAAACTGGTTCATTCATGGCTACAAGTCAATGAATTAGTCTACATCCCAACAAACACATACACATCAAAACATATAGTGGATATAGTAATTAGCTAGAACTGATATTTGTCTCTTTTATTGTATTAACATCAATCTTGTAGCCATTTTATGCCCTTGTCCTTCTTTGGATGTATCATGCACAATTTTCTTTCTTATTGAGTGTGTACATAGTCCAGAGTCTAGGCCATCTATTTTTTGTTATGATTTCATCAGGGTATTTATTATGTATTCCTAATATCTAGTGTAACTATAGTTGGGAAAATGCTCTACTACTGTCTTTGTCTTCTCACCGTGAGTCACATATTTGATCTTTACATAAGTGGCCTTTTTTATTTCTACTTATGCAATTTATCTCTTCTACAGGGTTACTGGTCTCAAGGTAGAATTGTTGGGGGAGACATCTGTTGCTTCAACCATTTCTCATTCAGATAATGGCTTTGTGTGGTTGAGCTATGGAGATTAACAGGTAATTTGTGCCTATATATTCTAAGATTGAGTTTGATGTAGATGAAATCCATTTACTGATTGCCACATTTTCCAAAAGTTTACTGAAGCTAAATAAACATCAAAACATTTAAGATTCATAATGTTGTATGGGTTGCCCAACTAGTTATACAGGATGACAAAAAGGAAAGTTCCCACACACTGTTATATAATCTTGTCTTTTTCATTTATAAAATAATAATATACATGCACTATTGAACACCTATCAGATTTAAATTCATAAATGTCATATGCTTTTTGCTTTAGAAAATGTCTGTTGTAAATCACAAACCTTTATTGTTTATGTTGGTACTCCTCGTTGAACAGATGATATGTAACACATAAAATTAGAAACCTTCTTATCAAAAATCCTCAACAACTAAATTTTGTTTGAAGTGCAGTGTGCCCAAGGAAAAAGGGTATGCACTTCCTTAAGAAGGTAGACTGAGTAGATCAGGATTTAGATCCAAGTCTAGTTGTAACTTATTAAGTTTTGAACCCACGGTAAATTCTCTAGATCCCTGCATCAAATATGACCTTTGTATTCATTTCACCATGACACTGCTAATCTTGTGGAACCCACAATAAATGTTTGAGACATATGCAATGCTAACTTCTGTAATCACTGTAGTCCTTTTTTTCTGTAATCATTGTAGTCATTTTTTCTTCTGTAATCATTGTAATCATTGTAGCCCCACCGAATTAAGGAGCACTTTAACAAGAGTTGAATGTAGCCATTTATGAAAGTGGAACTTAATCACCATTAACTTCTTATTTACTTTGGAAGGTTGCCCCAATTGGGGTAAGGAGTGCCTCAATCAGAATTGAACTTATATCTTTTTGCAAGTGGAATTGATTCACCGTTGATTGGAAAGGAACTGACATGCTTTTCTATGGTCAAGGTGACTTACAATTATGAGGGCTTCGATGACTATTTCTCTCTAGCTTGTATTGCAAACTGTTCTCTCATGTAGTTCTCACAAAGCATGTTTTGCTATGTTTAATATGTTATCATTATCCATGTGTTTAAGTTTCGACAAAGTTTTCAAATCTTTTAATGATTTCATGTTATTGAGGTCTTATCTCATTTGAATTATCTGCATGTAGATGCCTTTATTTCCCAATAATAGATAAATTTTCCAAAGAATTGTTTCAATTTTGATATCTTTTACTGCCTAGGCTTTCCACTTGGTTGCAGGTCATTGAGGGGTTTTCATAGTAACTTTTCTATTTTTTATTTACTGATTGTATGTTATTGAATGCTTGTTTCATTTTAACTTGTTTGGAAGCAAATGTTTGTCCTTTTTCGCTGCTCTGTAGAAGTAATGTCTTCCTGAAATCCTTGCATTGGGGACTTTTTGTGTAGTGCTTCCTTCAAGTTCACTCAAAAAAATAACACTAACAAACTCCACCATGCTGATAATGGTAATCTAGAAAAGGAGGGAACATAAGGAATGAAGTACGTCGCATTGTCTTGTATCTCTTAAATACAAAGGCATGGTAGTGATGCAAATGCAATGACATCTTTGGCAACAAATGTCTTGTGCTACTTTAGTTTTCAGACTTTGATTGTCTTGCATCCAGATGTATGATTATAATCCCCAAACAAGCTCATACTTGCACCCAGTTAAATCGAACATCACAGATGGAAGTAATATTGTTGACACCTTCTAACATTTAATGGGTTTCATAGATGCAAATATTTTTTTTAGCACCTTTCGACAGTGAATTACAAATGGACGTGGGAAACCAAATTCAAACTTAATATTCCTAACAAATAATATGGTAAGTCTTGAAAACAGTGGAAATATCAGTCAAGGTGACCTTCCCTGGCCTATAATTCTGGTTTATTGTATGGACATTAGGATATGGAGGTCATCTTAGGATTTGTGGTTGTCAAAAGTAATTCAATACATAGTGCTTTGCTAAATGTTTTTTCTACTATGATGAAATGAACTTGTTGGAACAAGAAAATGAAATTGTCATGTTCTGTTGGGACAAGAAAATGAAGTTGTCATGTTCCATCATCTTATTTTCTTCTTTTGTTCTTTTCCAGTGCAATTGTATAGTAAATCTTTATCATTGTCTTCCAGTGGAAAGTGCTTAGATCATCAGGGCTTAGATCATTGAGAGATTATGTTTTGATTAATTATTGCTTCTAAATTGAGCATTTGCAATGTTACATTTTTTCTATATTGTTGAATCTATGAGAGTACAAAGCATGGAAAAGTTGGAACAACTATGCAACCTTCCTTTCCCGACTTGTGTTTGCTTCATATAACTCTAGCTCTTGCATATTGCCGCATTGGGGGTGTTAGTTTCCCATTTCAAATGACAGACTGAAGCGACACAACACCTTATGATGTCACATGATTCTTTAAAGGGTGCTAGCTCAATGGAAGAGCACCTGCTTTATAAGCAGGGGGTTGGTGGTTCGCTTCCATCGTGCCCTGATATTTATATGAAATGACGACGATCAATTTTGGTGACAGACTCTTTTTACCATCACTAATGAGCTTATGGTGACAGTTTTCGACTCTCACTAAAATATGAAATGGTGACGGTCAACGAATGCCACCATATATATGCATCAATAGTGACGACCATCAAATGACCATCACCATAAATCGTAATTGTTCATATGAAAATGGTGACGGTCAACGAATGTCGCCATATATATGCATCGGCCAATAAAGGTCCATCACAATAAATCGTTGTTATTCACATGAAATGGTGACGGTCACTATCCGTCATTATAATCATTATTCGTGACGGACCTTGAATGTCACCACAACATATACTTTTGGCGACGCCACCTTTAGTGACGTTCAATTTTTTGGTGATGGACACTAAGGTCCGTCACCATTGCTCATATGAAATGGTGACGGTCACTATCCGTCATTATAAATCATTATTGGTGACGGACCTTGAATGTCACCACAACACCTATACTTTTGGCGACGCCACCTTTAGTGACGTTCAATTTTTGGTGACGGAGGCTCTTTTGACCGTCACCAATGCACTTATGGTGACATTTGGTAGAAAGCACAGTAGTAATAAGGAGACACATGACATTGGAGGTGCATTGGAGTTTAGGACCCTTGGAGGATTGTTGGACCTTGGGGAGTAGTGCTCATGCCATAGAGGGCTTGCTTGTTAATCACTGTCACCTTTGATGCTGACACATGTCACGTAGAGTAGAGTGCTTCACATGGGTGGACCTACTTGTGTCTTGCAAGTTTGCTTGTAGTGGACTAGGTCCACTAAAGCCCCTTTACCTCTCATATAAAAAGAGGAAGGAGTGAGTTGTTATTATAGTCGATCATGCACTTGTGCATATTCCTTTCAATCTTGGGTTAGGGATGTAAGAGCAGTGCTACTCTCTCTCTCTCAGTGACAATATATCTGAGTTGATGTGTATGTTGGTGACAATATATCTAAGTTGTGCTTTTCTCTATCTTCCTTACAAGGATTCCTTGAAAGATAAATAGATTGGTGAACATAAGTAACTAATCTGAATTGTAGCGAAAAATATGATATGTATCTGCTATTAATTGAGGTTCTAATACCAATGATGTGAGAGCCAAACTAGAATTCTACTATTATAACTGAAATTTGAAATCTAAAAATTCCGGAACTAGATCTGAAATATAAAAAAATAAAGCAGACCAAAAAACCAAACAGTTACAAGTTGAGCGGTAGTCATGAAACTACTTAAGTCCTCCACTCGAATCTTGTATCTTTATCTACATATGTTTTAGAGAGAAACCATCACCGTTTTTCTCCAGAGACTTTATTGGCTCAAAAACCTGTCAGTGTTTACAGTCAAGCTCAACGGTAGTGAAACAAGCCATTCTCCACGAACATTTTCTATTGTTTGGGACTAGGTGCTCTTTTATGAAACAAATATAACCGTGTTTTCAATAACATTGTCAGATTATAGCTACTGAAACTATGTGGCTATAGTCATGTTTCATGATGGTTTCCTACTTTCTTTAAGCAATAGGCACTTGTTTAGGAAACAACTGGATGGACGACAATTAATGGAATTCTTTCTAGTTGCTCCAATTTGCTTGATGATAGGAAAGAGAAATGAAACTTGGAAAGAACTTTAGAAGAGTTCCTTGACTAAATGGAGTTGTTGACCAATGCACATAGTGGATCAACACGTTGAAGTAGAAAAATCCAGAAGATTCCCTACAAATAGTGCACATAGTGGGTCATCATGTTGGATAAAATATAAATATTCTTGAAATAATAATAGCATGAATTTTACATTGATGGACTTGGACATTGGAGGTGGTTTACCATTTGCTGCTAGACCTTGTTTGGATGTTTGAAATACATTCTTCCTCGAAGTGTTGGATTAGTATGGAGCTTGGTGACTTCATGTTGTTGATGCATGAAGGGAGTTTGTGTGCTTGGAGTAGAGTTGGGTATTTCACCATGAAAAAAACATCCCAAAATCAACATGAGCACACAAAATCCCTTGACATGTGAACTCTTGGGTTGAGGGAGTGGATATGTAGGTGTGGGAGTCCTTAAGGTGACACATTACCTTGGATATGCATTGTCCTTAAGGAGACACATGACCTAGGAGATGCATTGGAGCTTAGGACCTTTGGAGGATTGTTGGACCTTGGGGAGTAGTGATCATGCCATGGAGGGCTTGCTTGTTAATCACTATCACCTTTGATGCTGACACATGTCACGTAGAGTAGAGTGCTTCACATGGGTGGACCTACTTGTGTCTTGCAAGTTTTCTTGTAGTGGACTAGGTCCACTAAAGCCCCTTTACCTCTCATATAAAAAGAGGAAGGAGTGATTTGTTATTATAGTCGATCATGCACTTGTGCATATTCCTTTTCATACTTGAGTTAGGGATGTAAGAGAAGTGCTACTCTCTCTCTCTCTCATTCAATATTCTTTGTACTTTATGTGTTTTTGTCTTAAGGTGTTAGGATTTGTTGGAACATTCACCTGAAAACTTCAAATATATAAGGAATAAATGAAACCCATGAACACAATCACAACCTATCATATAATTATCCATGCTTTAGAAAACCCTAGATAGGGTAAACCAAGAGAAACCCTAGCTCCACCAAATATTCTCCAACAATCTAAAATAACCATGAGAAAATCCTCCATGTCAGAGTATCTTTGGTGGAGCCACTGTAAACCCTAAGTTATTTTCGAATTTTGTTATTTCAAATTTGACTTCCAACTTACCACTGCCATGCATACCTTGTCACTCCCATAAATTATGTTATTTTAAAGAATTTAATTCCAGATTTTCACAAATACAATGTCCTCAATAGGATATTTGAACACTTCCATATTCATAGTTAGATCGTATTCCAAGAATATATACATTTTTTGTACTGATCAAAAATTGTCTCACAAAGAGAAATAACATCACAAACGGCAATATATGCACATGGTTCATCACCTCCCAATGCCATAATTTCAATCCCTTCCTATCCCCCATGGGTGAAGCCCGTGAGAACGGAATCCTGACCAAAGGTGTGAAACTCCTTGGTAGCAACTGCTAGTACCAAGCCTGTTGGGCATTGGTGTACTCTTCCCATATCTGGATGTTGTTTTTACATTTTTGAGAAAACTTATTTAGCTATTTGGCCTTTTCTACCAAGGGAGTCACTTTGTTGGGGGGTTCTCAAGGTGATATGACACGGTAGGATGGTAGGGTGGTTAATGAATTATATCCATTTAGCTTTAAAACATGTTTCTCTTATAATATTTTGAAAATAATGGCTATCTGTTCATGAGGAGTCACATCTGGAATTTCATTGCAAGGGAGCATTTGTCCCAGCTTTGTTCTTTCCAGTTACATCCTCCTCGTTATTTACTTCATGGATAATTGTGTTTGCAGGTTTTGTGGCTCCCATGATACATATCTGGTGCACTCATCACACACAAGAACTTATGGTCAGTTGTGGGCAAAAGCTGTGCAATTCAACACAACAGACTATTCAACTACATCTTCTGTGGATTAGGAAATGTGGACAATTCAACCTAAAAAGGTGGTGTGATGGGTGCAGCTACAGTGGATGCAATTTTCAAAGCCTGAGGTGTGGACAATTCAACCTAAAAATGTAGTGTGATGGGTGCAGCTGCAGTGGTTGTAAAGCCTCAGGAGTTGTCTGCAGATTTCCATGACTCATGGGGGATGAATTTAAATTTTGTACCCATTTATTTCTAGAATTCCCTCATTAAGTACTGGTTTAAGACTCAAGACTATGTTCTCTAGTGATAAACCTCAACTCATAAAGTTGTATATGATATCTCCTTGTCCTTGACGCAAATTTTTTAACTCCGAACCTTGTACTTGTTCCCTAACTCAAAATTTGTCTAATATGATATAAAATGTTAAGTCATGTTGAAGATGGATTTTATTACTATAATTTTTAAAATTTAGAACAATATCTTCATAGTTGCAATCTGATTTTCTGCAAGATTTTTGTAATAATATCTTCATAGTTGCAATTTGATTTTCTGCAAGATTTTTGTAATATTATCTTCATAGTTGCAATCTGATTTTCTGTAATGTTTTTGTAATAATATCTTCATAGTTGCAATCTGATTTTTTGCAAGATTTATGTTGAAATATGACCTTGGTAATTTTATTGTCTTTCCATATGTTTGAGAGAATAAGTAAAATGCTTTAAATTCTGAAACAACCAAACAACAATTCTACCATATCTTTAAATATAATAGCTGGTTAACGAGAACCTTATCATTTTCTTTCTTGGATTCATGTTTTTTGTCTTTTCAAGGATTAAATTAGTAAGGCATTAATAATTTAATTATGGTTTTCATTGTTGGCTCATGTTATTTGGGACATGCAGGTCACATTGTACCATCGTACTCACAATAAATCTCGAATGATGAAGTGGCTGAGAAAGCCTTTTAAAGGTTCAAGTCACAAAGTGTCAGATGGACACTACATAGGGGTGCATTTGCAGATGATAATGTAATTTGGCATGTGCCCTCTAATGCCACGATAATCCCTAATTCATCAAAGTGTATTGTCTTTTAAACTTCAATCTTCTATCAGTTAGCATTAACAAAGTTGATTAATTTGAAACTATATTTTAGTGGAAAAATTCACTGCTTTTTGGTGGAATAGTTTGTAAATTATTTTGATCTTCTTTTGCAAGTGTACTAGTCACGATGATAAATGTGTGGTTTACTTCAGAGGGTTCTTAGTTCTTTCTAGATATGCTTTTCATCATTTTCTTTGAATACTTCTCTAGTGCTTTACCTTAATATTTTATCCTCTACACAATTGCTCTTGAGGTCCATGTTATGTTTATTGGCTGTTTCTGTGGAAACTTTTTCTTGAGGTTCTGCAAGGTAAACCCAAATGCAAAAATTACTATTTTACATATTGAGATTTGTTCAAGACATTGTTGTGTGATACTTGAATTTCGTAAATCTAGATTTCTATTTCTTTATCTATATCAATATATAAGAACAGGTTCATGGATTGTTCATATTTCTCAAATTGTGGAGTTGTTCCTTTCATCTTGCATGTTGTTTTATATTGTTATGTTGTGATTCAAATTTCTAGTTGTTCTTTCCAGTAATTCTCCTACATAGTACATGCTTTGATAGATTATATCAAAAGTATTACCAACACAATAACATTGATTGTTGTATGTGGACATTTTTGTTCAAGATGTTCCATTACATAATCAAGATGAGGAGCTAGATCATGCAATTGCACTTTCTCTTTTTGAAGAACTAACCAAACCAGATGGTATATGATGGCAATTTCATTTTTTTACAGTTACTTTTAGTTTAATTATATCATTTAGCTCGATGCTTTTCATATATTCAACTAAACCTTTGTTGCTTAACAAGACTTTGTCATTTCCATGTTTTAGTGAAATTGTTTATGGTTTGATACTCTCATACAACCTTTATCAAGTTACATGCACCCTCATTAGAAAAAACAAGAGAATTTTACTTGCCATGACTATCTTTCTTTGTCATTGTTGACTTAAGAAAGTCTTTTAGCTAAGAAACTAGTTTCAAGGTTATGGCATAACTTGTCATATAAATTGAACAGAAGTTATATCCAAAATGTTAACTTGTAAACTACTTAGCTAGTTTTAGGCTTTCCATTTAAAATCTACTTCAGTTTGAACTTTGAACGAGTTGTTCCATAGACTTGAATATTAAGATATTTTGGTGTAAGGATTAAAAATTAGCTCGTAAGGCCTCTGAGTTATTCATTTATTTTATTTGAATATAACATTTAATATTAAATTAGAACCACTCGGCACAAATACGTCATAGATCAAGATCATACTTTGTAGAGTGTCATAGAATAAAAATAGGAGCAAGGACACTGAGTTCTTTCAGTTTTCCTGGTTCTTATTCCTTTGGTGTATATTTGCACCTTTAGGGGCAATTGCTAGTTTAAAGTCTAATTCTTTAAAGGGTGCTAGCTCAATGGAAGAGAACCTGCTTTACAAGCAGGAGGTTGGTGGTTCGATTCCATCGTGCCCTGATATTCATATATAGGGAATGACGAAGATCAATTTTTGGTGATGGATGCTCTTTTGACCATCACCAATGAGCTTATGGTGACATTTTTCGACCCTCACCAAAATATGAAATGGTGACGGTCAACGAACGCCACCATATATACGCATCAATAGTGATGACCATTAAAGGTCCGTCACCATAAATTGTTGTTGTTGATATGAAATGGTGAGGGTCACTGTTTGTCATTATAGTCATTATTCGTGACGGACCTTGATGTCACCAATGAGTTTATGGTGACGGTCAATGAATGTCGCCATATATATGCACCAATAGTGACGGCCATGAAAGGTCCATCACAAAAAATCGTTGTTGTTCATATGAAATGGTGACGGTCACTATTCGTCATTATAATCAATATTCGTGACGGATCTTGAATGTCACCACAACACATACTTTCGGCGATGCTACCTTTGGTGACGTTCAGTTTTTTGGTGACGGAAGCTATTGTCCGTCACCATTGCTCATATGAAATGGTGACGGTCACTATCCGTCACTATAAATTAATATTGGTGACGGACCTTGAATGTCACCACAACACCTATACTTTCGGCGACGCCACCTTTGGTGACGTTCAGTTTTTGGTGACGAAGGCTCTTTTGACCCTCACCAATGAGCTTATGGTGACCATTTTCGCCCCTCACCAATGTGCTTTTTTCTTGTAGTGAGTGTTGTAGTGACTTGTACATAACATAAAATATACATAGTATAATAATGTAAAACTTAATAATGCACAAAAAAAGGGCTAACAATTTCTAGTTGAATTCTGTAAGTTCTAAAAGATGAATCCAAGGAGAAGAAAATGTTGGGCAGTTCAATAAAAAAAATTCTAATGGAATTCCTTCTTCAATGATCTGTTCATGATCGGCTTTTGACATTTTCCATTTCTTAATTTTCATTTTTTTCTTTGATTGAAATTCTATCAACTTTATGTGTGTTGCACACACCAAGTGACTATATTGAAACCTTATGACATTAGGTTCATAGTCTTGAAAGTAAACACAATCCTGACTTTGATGAGTTTGTTGGAAAAAATAACCTTTCAGTATAATAAACCCTCTATCATATATAAACCCATTATCATCATAGTTTTCCAATAATTTCATCTTTCGTTCAGTGAAACACATCAAATAATACTTCACATTTTCTGCGTTGGTAGAAGTGCAACTACAGTAAAAAATCTATTGCACAATAAAACAAACTTACATAAATTTAGATCATAACTAACATGAAAAATTAACTTTAAAATTAACATGTGTACTTGATTTTATTATCTATTTCTAGATATATATCATTTGAAAGCAATTGAAATGTTACCTTCTCTAACAAGATCAGAAACATGATCAACTTCAGAAGATACTATAGTCTCCTATCATTGCATTTCTTCAAAATTTGCAACGGACATTTTCCCCTTTGTATTTAGTTATGTATGTTGCCAATCTTTTACATACATTTTGTTTTCACAAACATCATTGGATTCTGTGTTATCTATGCCAACATGACAAAAACAAGAATATTTTCTTTTATCAAATGCAAACACATTTTGGTACTACTTTGCTTTAACTGAATGCAATTTTTGAGTCCCTTTTATTATTTTAACATCATTTCATTCGATCTATCTACATCTTGGACCCCAATATGCCAAAAAAACCTATATGGAAAATTCAAACAAGAATATAAATATGTTATTCAAAATACCATTGAAGATAATCATTGGGATAAATAATGTTTAAAATTAGATCATGTACATATTAAAGTTCTACATCTCAGTATATATATATGCAAGTTAATTTGTATATATATATATATATATATATATATACACCTTCGTAATTCCCTTGACTGGTTAGTCTCATGGCTTAGTGAAGTAATGCATCATTGAACAACTTGTTCAACTGAGACAAGTCGGTTTGTAGAGTGGTCCATTTGATATCTTCGAAGTGCTCGTATTATACATGCCCCTGCAACATCATGTTCTTCTTTTCCATGACCAGTCTCAAAGAAATTCCAACAGTGTTTAATGTGGGTTTTCATATGAAAACGACACAGCCAAAAAAATTATCGTGAAGATTTGAATTGACGTGTGCATCCATCTGACCATATCTAATGTTCATTGAATTTTATTTCATGACTTTTCAAGGAGTCATAAATCTTTTCAAAACAATGTTGTACAAAATATGTATCGTGTGTACGACCATCACTGGTATAAAAGTGATATTCTTTAATAACATGTCAATTTTTACTAGTGCTTTCTATATCATCAACATTTTTTTCAGCATGTCTATATAGAATATGGACAAGCATGGAGACTTGGTCAGAATGATAGTATTCACTCCATATTTCTTTTTGTGGAACAAATGTGTAGTTATCTGCAAAATCAACTATTGACAAAATGGTCTCTAGTGGAAAAACTTCATGGGATTTTTTGAATTGCAACCGCCATTTAGCTTCATCGGAATCTTTAAGGTGCTTGCACTTCTACTTTCAACCTTCTTAAATTATCAAAAAACAATTCCTTCTTCTTAAACATATTCTTCATACTTAGTACTTGTAGTACTACTTGAACCAATCGATATATGAATATATTCATATATATTCAATTTCACTTTTATGTTGGACAATGATTGATTATTTATATCAATACGATATTTGTTTTGAAATTTAGTCAAATTTCCACAATCATCGCATTTTTTACCACCAACACATTTCTTTTTGTAAAATAGTTCATCGCTTTCTCTTACACATAGAATTTGAGATATGAATTCACGGATAGTGGAAGGAGGAGGTGAATCCTTCCATAATGTTCTACCGAAATCAAGGAATGTGTCATAATATAACCCAAATTCCACATGATAATGAAAAAAACAAGTGCTGCGTATAATGATAGGTTTAACATAACATGGTTTTTGTTGCACAAAAGCAATGATTGAGACATTAATTCCATGATTCTCTTCTATGAACTTGTTGAAAAACTCTATCTAAGTGGTGTCCAATATAAGTTTTGCATGTTCTTCGTATTGATTTCATACTATTCTTCATCACATCACATCCCTTGCTTTTGGTGAAACACGTGAATTTTTCATCCAATATTCGTATATTATTTTTTAACATCTTCTCCAAGTCTATCTTTGTATGGTTTCCTACACATAATTTTCCAACAAGCGAGTTCATCATTTACATCTATTTGCAATCAAAATTTTTGATGTTTGTGCAATGTTTTTTGTGAGGTCCCTAGTGCTTGTGCCATATATTTTACCAAACAGTTCTCTTTAATAAATGATGAAACCACTTCCATTTGTATTGATCTAGGTGCATCTAAATCACTTTTCTTTCTAGATCTTCCAATTGACTTTATAGCACTATTTATATTTTGTATCATAGTTTAATTCATATTTTTATCTTTTGTTGATTTTGGAATACCCAATACAGTCGTAGCTTCTTCTAATTTATTTGATGTTAAAAGATTCAATTGAGAAATTTATTAAGGCCACTACCCAGATAGCATCATGTTTACGAAAAGTTGTAAGAAGGCCACTGAAAAAGTCCATGGAAATGGATTCCCAAGGATGAGAGGGAATTGGTAATGGCTGATACAAACCATGCTTATGATTTGAGGGCTTGCTTTGTGAACAAAGAGAACATGCACAAATGAATTTTTCCACTTTCTTTGGTAAGGCAGGCCAATAGAAGTGGCGTTGAAGATTGAGAATAGTCTTGGCTGTGCCAAAATGCCCTCCGCATGAAGATGCATGTGCTTCATGGATGAGAAGGAGATGATCATCAGATTATGGCACACATAGTTTGTTCAATTTATACAACCAACCATCATGAATGGTATAATCAAGAAAGGGAGTTTAGTTTATGACTGTAGGTTGTTGCAGAGCTTCCCATATCTCACCAAAGACCGGATCTGTTGTATACATATCTTGCCAAGCATCATATGCAGCACAACGCACCTCTAGAATGTGTAGGACTTGAGTAGACAGTCGACTTAAAAAATCAGCTATCTTATTACTTGTACCCTTCTTATATTTAATCACGAGATGGAATTGTTGAATGTAACAAGCCCACTTTAAATGGTGTTTCTCTTGAATCTTTCATTGGGATTTGATGAAGATTAGCGGATGATGATCTGTATGGAGGATGGTATCTTTTCCAAGAATGTAATGGCGCCATTACTTCAAAGCTTGCACTAAACTGTAGAATTCCTTGTTATAGGTGTTGTACATGAGCTTAGCATCCGCAAGTTCCTCAGAATGGTATGCCACAGGGTGGCCTCCCTGTTTAAGAACATCTCCAATGGCGAATTGAGAGGCATCAGTTTCCATCTCAAATGGTTGATTCATATATGGAAAACGAAGAACAGGAGCAGCGCATAAGGCACTCTTGAGTTGAGCAAACTCTTGCTTAGATTCGGCATCCCAAATAAACTTTGCTTGATGAGACAACTGGTGCAAAGGTCGAGCCAACTGTGAGAAATGAGAGACAAACTTTTTGTAGAAATTAATACCTCCCATGAAGCTCTTGAGGTCATGTGCATTGGAAGGGGCTGGCCATTGCGCCAAGGCTTTTACACGAGAGGGATCTGGGTGAACCCCTGTGTTGTCAATAATAAATCCCAAATATTGAACTGATTCCACAACCAAGGACATATTCTCAAGATGAGTATCCCACCATGTTTGTGCTAGGCCTTCCAATTGTAGACCGGCGATCTGAAGTTTCGTCTCCTCTTCCATCATTGGACAGGTTCTAAAATAGTTGGAGAGACTGCGGAGCCAAAAATCAACAGTCTCACCATTCATTTGCCCTGAGAATTTGGGCAGTTGAAAGCGTGTATCAAGCTACATTTTCCCTGGAGGACGTTGTTGCTGTTGCAGCGTAATTAGTTCTTGAAGAGCCCTAGCTAAATCATTCAATGGAAAGTCTACATGGGAGGGCTCTTGACGCTCTTAACAGGGCGGCATGATTTTCATCCACCGAATGGAGTGAAATGTATGACCCTTTAAAAAAAAAAAAAAAATTCTTCGAACAGGTGGATGGCTTCCAAGATCTTACGCTCTAATACCAATTGATCTACTTGCAGATCTGAAAATTAATGCAGAGAATCACAGAATAGACTATAGACACAAAAACTGGAATAACACAGCTCTGGAAACAATACCACAAACTTTATTATGAAGAAGAGATGAGAATTTTATAAAAAATGCAATCATTCTCTTTATTTCTTATTAATTACAAAAGATAAAATCAAAATGCATTATTAGATAAAGCCAATATATTTTAGATGTTTCCTTCTTTCCTAGTTTTTCAGATGTCTCCCTCTTTTCTATTCTTGGATGTTTCCAATGAAAGAGTACGCTTTTTCTTGGTTGCCCAATCAGTGAGATGTTGTTGATTTTTGTGTCCTTCTTGGTTTTCCAAATATATTAGTAATATTAACTATATAGTTCTCTGACCTTAACTCGACACACACACACACACACACACACACATATATATATATATATATATATATATATATATATATATATATATATATATGAGAATATAAAATATTAGAATATATAATATTATATTATTCAATAGTAAAATATATAATAAAAATATATTATTAAATTATTTCAATACATTAATTGTTTTAACTCAAACTATAATATAATTCTATTATAACATAATAATAATATTTTATTAATATGTAACACCCCCAATTCATGTGATTGAATTTCAAAGTTAGATATTTGATCTTTAATTCCTAAGGGGAGTGGACCCCAAAGGATAATTATTTTGTGAATGTAATTAAATATTTAATTGAGGAAATGAATAATAATGTGGTGTGATCGACCAAAATGAGATTATGAGATCACTTTCTAAATCCATGAGGATGGATGAGGCAAGTATTTTTCAATCTTTCGTAAAACTCTTAAGAGAAAGTAAGTTTTAAATTTAGATTTTTGAGGAAAAATCTGAATTTCCCCAATGATGAGGAAAGTAGTTGGCAAGAGGTAAAAAGTTGGAAAAGCTGAGGAAAAGCATAAAACAGCTTTAAAGAATCCCAAAATTGGGAAGCCTAGGCAAACAGGAAGAAAAGCATCCTGAGATTCTGGACGCATAATTAGAAACATCCTTTGGGGAACAATAGCTTAAATAAGCTTCTCTTGTACAGATTAGAGGTTGATCTGTTCCAGGAGGTGATCTTAGCTCGGGGGTGAGTTCTGGGAGATAGAAGAACTCTAAGGTTGGGAGGTTTTTCGACTGCATGAGTGGTATGTCTCTAAGTTAAATTGTATTCCTGTTTATTATGGTATGAATTGGCTACATATAAAAACAAAATTTGTCTCTAAGGTATTAAAATTTACTAGTCTACATTTAACAGAATTTAATCATCAGGCAGTAACCTGATAATCACATGGTTGTCAAGAAAAACTTCGTAAAGTAGGTTCCAACAAAGTCTAAACCAAGGGGTTTAAATCTCACGATATGTCTCTCTTCCTAGGAAAAATTTGTGAATTAGCTTTTATTCTACTTCGTTTCCTAGCATGATTCTAATATATACCTAAAGAGAGAGAAATGAAAACTCGTATTATACTGAAAATAGTAGGAAATGAATTGAAACTACACCGTGCATGAAAGAATAGAAGGAGAGATTCTATAAACCTAATTCCTTGTGGTCAAGATACCATTCAAATGTAAACGGTAAAATTTAATCACAAGAAAAAGTTGCATGTAAGCCACACATACTATAGAAGAGGAAAGAAACTAAATATTTACAAAACATTGAACATAGACAGTTATCTTATGAAACCACTCTAATATTATAGCACAGAAAGTAAATACATAGAGTGTAGAATTAATTATTTAATAGTTGTGAAGTAAAGAGTAGAGGGTTGAATTATTTTCAACAGTATACACATTAACAGTTAATGTAATTACTATTTCCCTTGACCAAGAGCAAAAGGGAATGAATCCCAACCACATGACCAGCTCTACAGAAATACCTACCACCAGATATCTATGTAGGCAAGAGCTGTAAATAGCTATAGGAAAATGAGAAGAAGATTCAACTAGAAATATATAACCTTGGAAAATAAGGAGAATATTAGTCCTGGTACTTCATACATATTTATTATATGTGTATAAATGAGAATGGACTCACAATTCCATGCATGCCATTTATATGCATAGACAAACATTTGTAAAATAATTTCAGTGTAAACATGAACAGAGGGAGACTGTAGCTATGATACTGGTACAAGTGTAGAGATATCTAGCTACAGAAAATAATGAACAAAATACATCAGAAGAAAAGATAAAATTTAATATGACTTCCCAGAACTTCTGAGAGATGTAACTGAGGAATCTGGTACACATTGCACAACATTAGTGCTACAGAGAACTACATAACATACACTTACTGTTCTGACAAGCAAACTAAACAAAGAGAAATTCCATTGTATTATATCGTATACACGACTCAGACAGTTCATATAAAGTTACACTGTAGCGTCATTATAGCGAATTCAACATAATAAAATAGGGAATATATATATATATGTATCTCCAAAAAATTCACAATACATGCTGAGCCTATCAGGCTAGGGTCTGAGAATCGAAACCCTTATCTCAATAAAAAAAACAAATTTAAAAGAGTGCCACATAGGGACGACACATATTAACAATACGACTCTGACAGAGTCTCGTTCCTCAAACAACACTGAGTAAAATCATAAGAGAGCAATGATTCGACGTCCGACGAAACAACTCAACGGGAGAGGGAGAGTATTCCCATAGGCAAACTGACCTGAAACGTCAAGGAAGCCGAGGTTAACATCCATAACTTTGGAAGGTCTCATGACTGCTTTCATAAGCATACGAAGAGATCTTTGATTACCTGTGGAAAAATCAAGCCAAGATGGGAATTAGTAAATAGCTCCATCGTTGGAAAACGATCGAACGGAGAAACTGCTCAAAAAAAAAAAAAACGAGGCGTTACCTGTGAAACAAAAATCTCGGGTCCTACGAGCCTCTGAAATCGAAAATTATAAACAGAGTAGGGATTAACGTGAAACTCCATAGAATAATAAAAGGAGGAAATAAATGTGTATGTATAGACAGGATGAAAAACCAACCTCATAACGACCGAATGAATGGCAGTCGTTCGCCTGAAGTGACGCGAAGCACGTAAATTGGGACGCTACACAGCATTCACAACATAAACTAGTTATCATTCCATGGAATCGAAAGAGGAGGGTGGTCGAAAATAAACCGGAAAGGGAATATAATGAAAATTTTGCACAGAGGGTATAATCCGAAATCCCAAAACGAAACGCATTCATCTTATGAACATCCGCAGACTTCCTCAGAACCAACGTATGACCAGTTATGAGCAACGACCTTGATCTTTAAATCATACGATGGAGAAAAATGAATGCATAAACAATTACCTGGTATTTTCGCAGGGGAGTAGGCACGCCAGAACTCTTTTTCGTGAACTAAGGACAGTAAACCCTTTGAAGAGTAAGAACCGTGCGGACGAAGAGCTACAAAAACAAATGATTAACGCGGAAAACTGTCTCTACCCAAAATCAAAGGCTTATATAATTTTTCGACAGACCCAGGAACCCTAATATGAAAGGATTGCCATCGTCCACTTGGTGAAATCGTAAGAGCCAAGCCACAGATCGAGGGGTTGGCAAGTGAAATTAAAACTTTCGTATAACATTAATGGTGTTCAGATCCGAAATAAATTCAAGGCGTCCTGTTCGCATACAGAAGAGAGTTATGTAAACCGAGTAAGCCGAGTAAGCCACATCGACGTGGATCCACCACGTGAACGAACGAAGGGGACGGAGACCAATATAAACCATACAACGCCACCATACTTATCATAACATCTGACGTGGAGAAGGTTTACCCTGCAGCCATGAACACAGAGACTCGAATTGAATGGGATTACATGCTTTACGTGTAGATTGATCATGAAATCAAGTTTCATATCTAAAATTTGATTAGAAATCTTATGTACAATGATATGATGTCATATCAATGCAGACATTTATATTAATGCCACCTCATCTGACCACCAAACACATAGAAGAGTCAGTCTCATAATAATATGTACATTGAATTCTATCAAAAATCAATACCCAAGGTCTATACAGATACATGATGGAAAAGTCGTGGCTATGTATAGTTGAAAAGGGTCGAGAATGCTCGTAGGCCTAACCCATTCAAAACCATCGTATATAATGCATGCGAAGGGACCTTGAGGTTAATTATAGGTTAATTATAAGTGATATATGTGACAGCCAAGCAAAAGTTAATTCTAGATGATATATGAGACCTTTATAGAAAATAAAATCATATAAATTTCCTCCATACTTGGAGTTAGAATAACATAAGACAAGAGGAATTTAATAGAGAGTTTATTGGAGTTATGATGTTATGATGAAAGGAATCATGGTTAGAGAATTAGGATTTCATGATAAACCTATGCTTAAAAGCCTGAATTGCTTGGAGAGATTTTTTTTTTTTTTTTGTGAAATTGGGAGGTGTGACAAATGGTATCAGAGCCCAAGTTATAAAACTGGGCTGGTGACATTGTGCTCACGGTTGCTGTGTACTCACTGTATAAATTTATTTCTGTGACAAAAATTTTGTTTTCTTTTCACTGACCTGTGCTATGTAGTGTACAGTGGGGTGCTAGAATGGAAGAAGGTGGCGAAATTTATGTCGATCTGCATGATGAGGAAAATGCACCAGATCCCAATGCGGCCATGATGGCTATGTTGCGGGAATTGAAACAAGAATTGGCTGAGATAAAAAGCCCGAATGACAGATTGTCATTAGCCAGTGAGGAGCAGGAAAAGCTCATCAGGGAATTAACTTCACGGAACAGCCAGGAAGGCGAAGGTTTCGGAAAGAGGAAAGCTGATGAATCTGATGAGGAAGATGCTATTAGGCATCAGAATAAGCAGAAAAAGGAATTACAAGGGGAATTCCGGAAAATCAAACCTCCCTCCTATGATGGGGAGAAGGAGGAAGATGTTGAAGCCTGGTTGCTGAATATGATTAAGTATTTCCAAGTTTATGAATATGAAAGCAATCTGAAGGCCAGATTAGCTGTCTACCAGCTACAAGGTAAGGCTACCTTGTGGTGGGAGGAGACAAAGATGGTGCATGCCATTGATGAAAAGACAGTTACTTGGGAAGATTTCCAGGCTAAATTCAAGAATCGCTACTTGAATGAGCGTTACTATGATGACAAAGCAAAGGAATTTCATGAGCTTAGATTGGGACAGCTCACTATCGATGAGTTTGTTACTAGATTTACCAATCTACTGAGATATGTACCCTACATAAGGGAAGAAAAGGCAAAAGTACAGAAGTTTTTGAATTGTTTGCCTGTTGTATACAAAGAGAAAATTGAGTTTGACAACCCAAAAACAATGGACGAAGCTGTTAGAAAAGCCAGATTATGTTACCAATAGTTCAAAGGAAAAAATGAACAAGGGAAAAGTTGGGTAAATAAGAATGAGTTCAAAGGGAGGAAAGAGAAACCAGCCTATTTGAAGAATTTTGGCAGAGATCATCAGCGGAAAAAGTTTAATAAACCCAAATAAAGTCAAACTGCTCAGTCCCAAGTGGCTTCAAAACAAATAGATGGAGACAGTAAAAAGGAGGGGACAGTCAGAATGAAGGAGCCCTTGAAATGTTGGGGCTGTGGAGAACCCCATCTTTTGAGGGACTGCCCTCATCGAAACATTCATATGCTCATGAGAGATCGAGAAGCGACAACAGTAAATGATATAGCCAGAAATATACCAACTATCAGTGTAGCCCTGGAAAATCGGCAAGCAGAACATGAAGCAACCATGGTGGAAATAGAGGGTAAGATTTCTGACCTATCTGTTACTGTTCTGATTGATCCAGGTGCTTTTTTGAGTTACATTAGTCCAAATATTGTAGAAAAATGTAACTTAAAAACTGAAAAATTTCAATAGTCATGGTTGGTACAGCTGGCCACTGGAACTAAGAGAAAGGTAACACATAAACTGCCCAGAACAGTAATCTAATTAAATGAGTTTCAAACAGAAGTGAATTTGAACATTCTGCCCCTAGGGTCATATGATCTACTGATAGGAATGGACTGGCTGGAAAAGAAGAAAGCCTTGATGAACTGTTGGGATAAGACTTTGCATTGTGTAGATGAGGAAGGGAAACCTTTTATTCTCAAAGGGAAACAAAAACCTATTTCTGTAAGACAAATTTCAGCATTGCAATTAAAAAGAATAGCTAGAAAAGGACACTAATTTTATGCAGTGCATGTGGAAGAAACAGAACAGAAAACTGAAGAGGAATTACTGGATGCTGTACCAGTAATAAGAGAATTCAAGGAAGTTTTTCCAAAGGAAATCCCTCATCTTCCCCCCAAAAGAGAGATTGATTTCTCAATCGATCTGGTGCCGGGAGCAACACCTGTCTCCCGAGCGCCTTATCAAATGAGTCCTCCTGAACTTATGGAACTGAAAATGCAATTACAAGAACTGTTAGATAAAGGGTATATCAGACCGAGTGTGTCTCCTTGGGGAGCACCGCTGCTATTCGTGAAAAAGAAAGATGGAACTTTTAGGATGTGCATTGATTATCGTCAACTGAATAATTTGACCATTAAAAATAGATACCCTTTGCCTAGAATTGATGATCTTTTTGATCAAGTGAGAGGAGCTTCAGTATTTTCGAAAATTGACTTAAGAACTGGTTATCACCAGCTTAGAATTAAAGAAGAAGACATCAGCAAAACAACCTTTCGAACCAGGTATGGTCACTACGAATTTGTAGTCCTACCTTTTGGTTTGAAAAATTCCCTTGCCACATTTATGTGCCTAATGAACAGTGTGTTAAACAAGTACTTGGATAAATTTGTCCTTGTGTTCATAGATGATATCTTAGTTTACTCAAAAAATGAGGAGGAACATAAAGAACACCTGAGGATAGTATTGCAAACTCTAAAGGAAAATTAGCTATATGCCAAGTTTAGCAAATGTGAGTTTTAAAAAGACAAGATCCAATACTTGGGTCATATTATTTCTGAACAAGGCCTTACTGTTGACCCTGAAAAGATAAAGGCTATAAAAGAATGGACTGTACCAGCTGATGTTTCAGCAGTGAGATCATTCATGGGGATTGCAGGCTATTATCGCAGATTTGTAGAGAGGTTTTCTGCCATAGCACATCCCATCACATCATTACAAAGGAAAGGTGTCAAGTTTGAATGGACCGAAAAATGTCAAAACAATTTTGACCAATTAAAACTGAAACTTACTACATCCCCTATACTAAATATTGTAGATCCTGATAAGGAATTTGTGGTATGTACGGATGCCTGTAGAGAAGGATTGGGAGGAGTTCTTTTGCAAGAAAATTCAGTTATTGCCTATGAATCTATGAAATTGAAGATACATGAACAGAATTATAGTGCCTGTGATTTAGAATTAGCAGCTGTTATTCATGCTTTGAAAATGTGGCGGCACTATCTTCTTGGAAAAAAAATTACATTGATGACTGATCATATTAGTCTCAAATATTTCTTTTCCCAAACTGATTTGAATGCCAGACAAGCCAGATGGATGTCCTTTTTAAGTGAATTTGATATGGATATAAAACATATTAGAGGGAAAGAAAATAAAGTTGCTGATGCATTGAGCAGAAATGCTTGTCAGAATATCAATAGTGTTGGAAGTAGTGCTCAGATCGATGTAGAAGATTTGGTGAATAAGGCAGCAAACCAAGACCCAATTTATGAAACACTTCTGGTGCAATTACAGAAAAAGGAGAGAACTGATTTCACTCAAAACCAAAAAGGGCTGATTTGTTATAAAAACAGATTGTATATTCCCAATGCAGAGTCCTTAAAAAGGGAAATTTTGGATGAGTACCACAAAAAACCATATGCAGGACATCTAGGATATCAGAAAATGTTAACAGCCCTGAAAAAGAAGTTGTTCTGGCCAGGAATGAAGAGAGATGTAGCAGAATATTTAAGTAGATGCATGGAATGTCAACTAGTCAAAGTTGAACATCAGCATCCTGCCGGCCTTCTAAACCCTTTACCCATTGCAGAATGGAAATGGGACACAGTTTCCATGGATTTCATAACAGGGTTACCTAAAACCAAATACCAGCATGATTCTGTAATGGTAGTAGTAGACACTCTAACTAAAGTTGCTCACTTTATACCAGTGAAATCCACCTTTGGGACAGCTCAAGTAGCGAATGTGTTCCTGAAGGAGGTAGTAAGGCTCCATGGGGTTCCGAAGGTGATTGTTTCTGATAGGGATGCTAAGTTTACAACAGCCTTTTGGAAAGGGCTATTTGGAGGTATGGGCACTAAATTGAATTTTAGCACTGCTTACCACCCTCAGACCGATGGTCAAACGGAAAGAACTAATCAAATTTTGGAGGACATGCTGAGAATGTATGTGATGGATAGACCCTCAAAGTGGGAAGATTACTTACATTTAGCTGAATTTGCCTATAATAACAGCTACCAATCCTCCATCAAAATGAGTCCGTTTGAGGCATTGTATGGAAGTAAGTGTCGTACTCCTTTGAGCTGGAGTCAGCCAGAAGATAAACTAATGTTGGGACCAGAGGCTTTACAAAAAATGGAAAGAATTGTCAAACATATACAAAGAAACATAAAGATAGCACAAGATCGCCACAAGAATTATGCGGATAAGAAAAGAGTGCGCAGAGAATTTAAAGTGGGGGAGCATGTGTATTTGCGTATTAAACCCAAAAAGAGCACCCTTTATGCTGGGAGTTGTGCAAAATTGGCCCCTAGATACTGTGGTCCTTTTGAAGTATTAGAAAGGGTGGGACCAGTGGCTTACAAGTTGGCCTTACCACCCCATGTTAGAGTTCATGATGTATTTCATGTTTCATTATTAAAAAGATATGTGCATGATGCTTCTCACATAGTTGATTGGAATGTTGTACAGGTGGAACCAGAAGGGGAGTTTCTGCCAGAACCGCTTCAAATATTGGAGCGGGAAGAAATTGAATTGAGAAGCGGAATAGTAGCAAGAGTAAAGGTGCAGTGGAAGCACTTTACTGCTGAAGAAGCTACGTGGGAACAAGAAACTGAAATGATGGAAAAATATCCATTTTTATTTTCCAAATGAACTCTAGTAGTTGAATAACAACACCAAGGACGGTGTTTATTTTCAGAGGGGGAATATGTAACACCCCCAATTCATGTGATTGAATTTCAAAGTTAGATATTTGAACTTTAATCCTAAGGGGAGTGGACCCCAAAGGATAATTATTTTGTGAATGTAATTAAATATTTAATTGAGGAAATGAATAAAATAATGTGGTTCAGATTGACAAAAATGAGATTATGAGATCACTTGCTAAATCCATGAGGATGGATGAGGAAAATATTTCCCCACAATCTTTCAAAAATCCTTGAAATAAATTAATTTTTAAATTTAGATTTTTGAGGAAAAATCTGAATTTCCCCAATGATGAGGAAAGTAGTTGGGAAGAGGTAAAAAGCTAGAAAAGCTGAGGAAAAGCATAAAACAGCTTTAAAGAATTCCTAAATTGGGAAGCCTAGGAAAACAGGAAGAAAAGCATCCTGAGATTCTGGACGCAGAATTAGAAACATGCTTTGGGGAACAATAGCTTCAATAAGCTACTCTTGTACATATTAGAGGTTGATCTGTTCTAGGAGGTGATCTTAGCTCGGGGGTGAGTTCTGGGAGACAGAAGGACTCTAAGGTTGGGAGGTTGTTCGACTGCATGAGTGGTATGTCTCTGAGTTAAATTGTATTTCTGCTTACTGTGGTATGAATTGGCTACATATAAAAACAAAATTGATTTATAAGGCATTAAATTTATTAGTTCTACATTTAACAGAATTAATCATAAGGCAGTCACCTGATAATTCTGTATGGTTGTAGAGAAAATTCCTGTAAAGTAGAATCCAACAGAAAGTCTAAACCAAGGTGGGTTTAAATATGAGGATACTTATTTCTTCCCAGGAAAAATTTGTGAATTAGCTTTAATCTGCTTCTGTTTCCTAGCATGATTCTAATATATACCTACATGAGAGAGAAATTGAACTTCCTATATTATACTGGAAAATAGTAGGAAATGAATTGAAACTTACACTGTGCATGAAAGAATAGAAGGAGAGACTCTATAAACTGACCTCAGGGTCAGCATACCATTCAAATGTAACCAGAAAATGTAATGGTCAAAAAAAAGTTACATGTAAGCCACACATACTATAGCAGAGGAAAGAAACTAAATATTTACAAAAGATTGAACATAGACAGTTATCTTATGAAACCACTCTAATATTATAGCACAGAAAGTAAATACATAGAGTGCAGAATTAATTATTTAATAGTTGTGAAGTAAAGAGTAGAGAGTTGAATTATTTTCAACAGTATACACATTAACAGTTAATGTAATTACTATTTCCCTTGACCAAGAGCAAAAGGGAATGAATCCCAACCACATGACCAGCTCTACAGAAATACCTACCACCAAATATCTATGTAGGAAAGAGCTGTAAATAGCTATAGGAAAATGAGAAGAAGATTCAACTAGAAATATATAACCTTGGAAAATAAGGAGAATATTAGTCCTGGTACTTCATACATATTTATTATATGTGTATAAATGAGAATGGACTCACAATTCCATGCATGCCATTTATATGCATAGACAGACATTTGTAAAATAATTTCAGTGTAAACATGAACAAAGGGAGACTGTAGCTATGATATTGGTACAAGTGTAGAGATATCTAGCTACAGAAAATAATGAACAAAATACATCAGAAGAAAAGATAAAATTTAATATGACTTCCCAGAAATTCTGAGAGATGTAACTGAGGAATCTGGTACACATTGCACAACATTAGTGCTACAGAGAACTACATAACATACACTTACTGTTCTGACAAGCAAACTAAACAAAGAGAAATTCCATTGTATTATATCGTATACACGACTCAGACAGTTCATATAAAGTTACATTGTAGCGTCGTTATAGCGAATTCAACATAAGAAAATAGGGAATATATATATGTATGTCCAAAAAATTCACAATACATGCTGAGCCTATCAGGCTAGGGTTTGAGAATCGAAACCCTTATCTCAATAAAAAAAACAAATTTAAAAGAGCGCCACATAGGGACGACACATATTAACAATACGACTATGAAATAGTCTCGTTCCTCAAAGAACACTGAGTAAAATCATAAGAGAGCAATGATTCGACGTCCGACAAAACAACTCAACGGGAGAGGGAGAGTATTCCCATAGGCATACTGACCTGAAACGTCAAGGAAGCCGAGGTTAACATCCATAACTTTGGAAGGTCTCATGACTGCTTTCATAAGCATACGAAGATATCTTTGATTACCTGTGGAAAAATCAAGCCAAGATGGGAATTAGTAAATAGCGCCATCGTTGGAAAATGATCGAACGGAGAAACTGCTCAAAACAAAAAAAAATGAGGCGTTACCTGTGAAACAAAAATCTCGGGTCCTACGAGCCTCTGAAATCGAAAATTATAAACAGAGTAGGGATTAACGTGAAACTCCATAGAATAATAAAAGGAGGAAATAAACGTGTATGTATAGATAGGATGAAAAACCAACCTCATAACGACCGAATGAATGGCAGTCGTTCGCCTAAAGTGACGCGAAGCACGTAAATTGGGACGCTACACAGCATTCACAACATAAACTAGTTTTCATTCCATGGAATCGACAGAGGAGGGTGGTCGAAAATAAACCGGAAAGGGAATATAACGAAAATTTTGCACAGAGGGTATAATCCAAAATCCCAAAACGAAACGCATTCATCTTATGAACATCCGCAGACTTCCTCAGAACCGACGTATGACCAGTTATGAGCAACGACCTTGATCTTTAAATCATACGATGGAGAAAAACGAATGCATAAACAATTACCTGGTATTGTCGCAGGGGAGTAGGCACGCCAGAACTCTTTTTCATGAACTAAGGATAGTAAACCCTCTGAAGAGTAAGAACTGTGCAGACGAAGAGCTACAAAAACAAACGATTAACGCGGAAAACTGTCTCTACCCAAAATCAAAGGCTTATATAATTTTTCGACAGACCCAGGAACCCTAATATGAAAGGATCGCCATCGTCCACTTGGCGAAATCGTAAGAGCCAAGCCATGGATCGAGGGGTTGGAAAGTGAAATTAAAACTGTCGTATAACATTAATGGTGTTCAGATCTGAAATAAATTCAAGGCGTCCTGTTCGCATACAGAAGATAGTTATGTAAACCGAGTAAGCCGAGTAAGCCACATCGACGTGGATCCACCACGTGAACGAATGAAGGGGACAAAGACCAATATAAACCATACAACGCCACCATACTTATCATAACATCTGACGTGGAGAAGGTTTACCCTGCAACCATGAACACAAAAACTCGAATTGAATGGGATTACACGCTTTACGTGTAGATTGATCACGAAATCAAGTTTCATATCTAAAATTTGATTAGAAATCTTATGTACAATGATATGTTTTCATATCAACGCAGACGTGAATATTAATGCCACCTCATCTGACCACCAAACACATAGAAGAGTCAGTCTCATAATAATATGTACATTGAATTCTATCAAAAATCAATACCCAAGGTCTATACAGATACGTGATGGAAAAGTCGTGGCTATGTATAGTTGAAAAGGGTCGAGAATGCTCGTAGGCCTAACCCATTCAAAACCATCGTACATAATGCATGCGAAGGGACCTTGAGGTTAGTTATAGGTTAATTATAAGTTATATATGTGACATCCAAGAAAAGGTTAATTCTAGATGATATATGAGACCTTTATAGAAAATAAAATCATATAAATTTCCTCCATACTTGGAGTTAGAATAACATAAGACAAGAGGAAGTTAATAGAGATTTTATTGGAGTTATGATGTTATGATGAAAGGAATCATGGTTAGAGAATTAGGATTTCATGATAAACCTATGCTTAAAAGCCTGAATTGCTTGGAGAGAATTTTTTTTTTTTTTGTGAAATTGGGAGGTGTGACAGACAGATTATACAGATATTATTGATGAACATATTTTACTCTATTCATACTTTGTTTCATAACTGAAAATTTTTATTGGAAATTTTAAACAATAGAGATTTAAAGTATTACTACTCAAATATAAACCATTCTGTCGTGTGGGTGGAACATTATTGAAATGTGGAGTGTAAATTAAAACTTTAGCATTATAGTAAAGAAATCAATCTTGAAGTAATGACAATAACTATGGTTACTGTATATATATATATATATATATATATATTTACACACACACACACACACACACACACACACATATATAGTGGTATAAGTGATTTGATAATATGAAATTATACTATACCATAACTAAATTTCATTCAAATATAGCTCACAACATAATAGCATTAAAAATATCGAACATGTTTGAAAGGAAGAAAATATGATAAAGTATTTAATATAAGTCATATCTATCTATATGCTCAAATAAACCGAACCTCTGGAATTAATTTAATAGTGTACAGGTATATAGAGAGGAAATTATATGAAGATTTAGACAAGTATAGAAAAAAGAAGATCTGCAGATAGAGAAGAAGAAGCACGAATTAATAAAAAAAAAAAATTAATTACAATATAATTAACCAGTCAATTCAAACAATCCTCATTGAAAAGAATTGAGTGAAATTGACATGTCGTCTTCTGGGTTCGGATAGTAGGGTCAAAAATGCAAGATACCGACCTGTGAAACATAACTGAGTGCTTATTATGTCCATTCAGGTGGATCGGGAAGAAAACGATTTATAAATAGGCCAAAAAAAAGAAAGCAACAATACCTGTAAGCATAAAATTGAAATCGATTAGAAGGTAAAACTAATTGGACGTAAAACTGAAAATGAGGAATTAGGAACAAACGAAAAGTGCATCAAATGATGTAGAAGAAAATATTTCTTACCTTTGGAAATTTCATTCTGCATAATAGACAACCTATAATTAACAAATGAAAAGGAATTATTATGTGCTTTAATCTAATACTGTATTATAAGAAAAACAAAAAGTTACAATACTTGGAAGGTTATTCTAAATAAAAAATTTGTGATAGTTTATACCGTCGAATAGGAAAGCGTTGCCAAACTATGTCCCCTTTGGGAGGAGTGGGGCATGAATATGAGGTCATTCGATGCATATATAAAAGGAGAAATGGACTAGTCCAACCAGAAATCGGTGGGAACAATGGGAAAAAAAAAAAAAAAACAACAACAAGAAGTAAATGAGGAGTGGTTATGAGAAACGAAATTTATATGTAGGGGGAAAGCGATATTTCAAGAGATTAATATACATTAAACATTGTAATTTACCATGACCCAGAATGAAGACGAAAAGGGTCATAAACTTTGCAACCCAAGAAATAAACAAATCTCTCCTGGTTATACATATATATATATATATATATATATATATATATATATATATATATATATATATGTGTGTGTGAACTATCACTGTAAAAATTTTAAGAGAACATGGAAACGTAGGTATAATTCCTTAAATTAAATCACAGCAAAATCAATAGAACATTTCATTAACTTCTTAACTATGAATAGAAATCACATACAATATTTTGATTTCGGAAGAGATGCGTGAGATACCTGGGGCAGTAAGCGCCATTTGGTTGATAAGTTTTAGGAAAATATGTGAGGCTTCCCGACAGAAGAAATGCAGAGTTGCAGAGAATAGCCTTCTCTAGAAATCCAACCATGAAAATTAAATTTACAAGTGAGAAATCGAAATATATATCCATTGAAAACCCTATTTGTCTTCACACATCTACTGTCCACGTGGCGGTAGATGCCCAATGAAAATGTTTAATTGACAAGGGAGTTCTCGAAACCAGAAATGGAATTATGGCAACCAGGTAAGACCATCTCAGAAGTACTATTACGAATTCGTCAAATAAATGTATGGTATTGAAGACCTGGTAGAGTAGAAATGAATTTATGATTCGTATCACCCAAAATCTTCAATTTCCATTACAACTGACAAGCAAACCTTGAACACAAGAACCGATGTTGCAAAACGTCCTGAGATATTTATTATCACATTAAAGTATACAGATTTCACGTTAACGCATGGGGAGAAAAATTGCAGTGGCATCATACTTTGCATTGAGCCACGATTCTACCCTGAGATTTCATGAAAATTAGTTTAGATTTCTTGTTATTATAGTTAAGTTATATAAACCTGGAAGATTTAAAACATGAATATGTATGAGGTAGAAACCAGATGGTTAACAATAATAAAGTTAATAGATCACATATGCATATAATATGTGAATAGACATTAGTATTAAATTTTGATGTAACTTAAGTCAAAAAGGTCTGATGGTGAATTGACCGAAATATTAAATAAGAATTGGCGAGATATAGTCTCAAAATGGTACACAATGCAAATTTAAATTTAAATTATAGGTGAAGTCTTTTATAATAAAATCCAAATTTAGTGTCTACTCATATGGGGAAAGGGAAAATTACTTTTTAAATTAATATTGAACTAGCATTGAAATAATTCAAAGTTTGTACGAAGGGTTACATTCGAAAAGGATTTACTCTCTATGTCACGTTACCATTTAAGTGAAGTGGAGTCCTAGAACCTGTAGCTAGGATAAATATATAAATAAGAAAATTAAAATCTTGATAAATTATCATAGTGCATTTCTTTGATAATAAAATATGTAAATATAGTTATATGGATAAGATAAAATCGTCATATGGTTACCATAGATACTTACTCGACTGGAAAGGATGAGTAGTGATTGTATAGTTTTATTTATTATACAAAAAAAAAAAAAAATTGGTTGAAAAGAGAGAGACATTACAAATGGTATCAAAGCCCTAGTTTGAAAACTGGGTTGTTTTTGTGCTCACTGTTATGAATTAATATGTTTTTTTTGAAAAAAAATGTTACTGATGTTATTATGTTTTACAGTAAAAAGGTACTGAAATTGAAAAGTCAATGGCTGAAGAAGATGAACTCTATGTCGATCTAGGTGGTAGAGATAACACGCCAGATCCCACTTCTCCTTTGATGGCTATGTTGCACAGGATGCAATGGGATATGGCCCAGCTAAGAAGCCAAAATGATAGGCTATATTTAGCCAGTGAGGAGTAGGAAAATCTGATAAGAGAACTAACTTCACAGAACAACCAAGAAGGTGAAGGTTCCGGAAGGAAAAAAAAAGGCAAGATCAATCTCTCAAATGAATATGAGGAAGATGACGCCACTAAACAACAGTCTAGACAGAAAAAGGAATTACAGGGTGAATTCTGGAAAATAAAACCTCCCTCCTATGATGGAGAGAAGGAGGAAGATGCTGAGACATGGCTGCTGAATATGATTAAATATTTTCAGGTCTACGAGTATGAAAGAAATTTGAGGGCCAGATTAGATATCTACCAATTGCAAGGTAAGGCTACCTTGTGGTGGGAGGAAACAAAAATGGTTCATGCCATTGATGAAAAAATAGTGACTTGGGAAGATTTTCAAGTCAAGTTTAAAAACCGGTACTTGAACGAATGCTATTATGATGACAAGGAAAAAGAGTTTATGAACTCAGACTGGGACAACTCACCATCGATGAGTTTGTCACCAAGTTGACAAATCTGTTAAGATATGTTCCTTATATTCGTGAGAGAAAGCAAAGGTACAAATATTTTTGAACTATTTGCCTACTATGTATAAGGAGAAAATAGAGTTTGACAATCCAAAAACAATGGACGAAGTGGTGAGGAAAGCTAGATTATGTTACCAGAAGTTTAAGGGGAAGAGTGAACAAGGGAAGAGCTGGAAAAACAAGGGTGAATTTAAAGGAAAGAAACAGAAACCAGCTTATTTGAAGAACTTTGGTAGGAATCATCAGTGAAATAAATTTAACAAAACAAATGAAAGTCAAACTTCTCAATCTCAAATTGGTTCAAAACAAATAGATGGGAAGAATAAGAAGGAAGGAACTGTTAAAATGTGGGAGCCTTTGAAGTGCTAGGGTTGTGGAGAACCTCATCCTTTGAGGGACTGTCCACATCGAAATATTTAGATGGTTCTGAGAGATAGAGAAGCTACCACAGTGAACGACATAGCAAGGAATATCCCCACTATCATTGCAGCCTTGGAGAATCGACAAACAGAACACTAGTCTACTATGGTTGAGATGGAAGGTAAAATTTCTGATCAATCTGTTACAGTTTTAATTGACCCAGGCACGTCTTTGAGTTATATTAGTCCACAAGTTGTAGAAAAATGTAAACTCAGAACAGAAAAGTTTCAACAGTCTTGGTTGGTCCAGTGAGCTACCGGAACCAAACACAAGGTAAATCATAAGCTACCTAAAACAACGATTAAATTGAATGATTATCAGAAAGAAGTAGATTTAAACATTTTTCCATTAGGTTCCTATGATTTACTGATAGGAATGGACTGGTTAGAAAAGAAAAATACCATGTTGAATTGTTGGGACAAAACTCTGCACTACATAGATGCTGAAGGAAAACCATTCATACTAAAGGGGAAACTAAAACCTATTTCTGTAAGGCAGATCTCAGCCCTTCAGTTAAAAAGAACTGCTAGAAAGGGGTATCAAGTATATGCTGTACATGTTGAAGAATTAGAAAAAAAACTAGAGGAAAACTTGTTAGACAACTTACCAATGATAAGAGAATTTAAAGAAGTATTCCCGAATGAGATTCCTCATCTTCCCCCAAGAGAGAGATCGATTTTTCAATCGATTTGGTGCCTGGGGCAACACCAGTTTCTAAAGCCCCTTACCAGATGAGCCCCCCTGAACTAATGTAGATAAAAATGCAATTACAAGAATTAATGGACAAAGGTTACATCAGACCAAGTGTATCTCCTTGGGAACCATCGGTACTGTTCATGAAAAAGAAGGATGGAACCTTTAGAATGTGTATTGACTATCATCAACTGAATAAGTTGACAATAAAAAACAGGTACCCATTGCCCAGAATAGATGACCTTTTTTATCAGGTTAGAGGAGCTTCAGTATTCTTTAAGATTGACTTAAGGACTGGTTATCACCAACTCAAAATTAAGGAGGAAGATATCAGTAAAACAACCTTTCGAACCAGGTATGGTCGCTACGAATTTGTAGTCCTACCTTTCGGTTTGACAAATTCCCCTGCCACTTTTATGTGTTTAATGAATAGCGTCCTGAATAAATACTTAGACAAATTCGTAGTAATATTTATAGATGACATTCTAATATATTCAAAAAGTGAGGCAAAACATAATGAACACCTTAGAATTGTGTTGCGGACTCTTAAGGAGAATCAGTTGTATGCCAAGTTTAGCAAATGTGAATTTTATAAGGATAAAATTCAATATTTGGGGCACATAATTTTAGAACAAGGATTGGTTCTTGACCCTAAGAAAATAAAGTCCATTACAGAGTGGCCTGTACTGACTAATGTCTCAATGGTAAGATCATTTATGGGGATTGTAGGGTACTACCAAAGGTTTGTAGAAATATTTTCTGCATTAGCTTATCCTATAACGTCATTACAGAGGAAAGGTACAAAATTTGAATGGATTGAAAAATGCCAAAATAGCTTTGAACAACTAAAATTAAAACTTACTACAACACCTATACTGAAGATTGCAGATCTTGATAAAGAGTTTGTAGTGTGTACTGATGTGTGTGGAGAGGGATTAGGCAGAGTTCTATTGCAAGAGAATTCTGTTATTGCATATGAATCTAGAAAATTTAAGAAACATGAACAAAATTACAGTGTATATGATCTTGAGTTAGTTGTTGTAACTCACACTTTGACTATGTGGCAACACTATCTTCTAGGAAAGAAATTTATATTGATGACAGATCATATCAGCGTCAAGTATTTCTTCACTCAAACAGATTTTAATGCTCGACAAGCTAGATGGCTATCCTTTTTGAGTTAATTTGATATGGAAATAAAACATATCAAAGGAAAATAAAACAAAATTGCTGGTGCTCTAAGTAGAAATGCTTGCCACAACATAAGCAACATTGGGAGTAGTGCCAGTTTTCACTTAGAAGGATTAGTAAAAATGGTAGCAGATTAAGATCCCAACTATGAGAAACTGCAAATTCAAATGCTGGAAAAAGAAATAAAAGGGCATACACAAAATCAGAAGGGACTGATTTGTTATAGAGAAAGATTGTACATCTCCAATGTAGACTCTTTGAAAAAATAAATACTAGATGAATATCATAAACAACCATATTCAGGGCATCCTGGATATTAGAAACTGCTTACAGCCTTGAAAAAGAAATTATTTTGGCCAGGAATGAAAAAAGACATAGCCAACTACTTAGCCAGATGCATGGAATGTCAACTAGTTAAAGTTGAACATTAGCATCTAGCTGGTCTCTTAAATCCCTTGCCAATTGCAGAATGGAAATGGGACATTGTTTCTATGGATTTTATAACCAGGTTACCCAGAAAAAAGTACCAGCATGATTCAGTGATAGTAGTGGTAGATACTTT
The DNA here is from genome assembly GCA_034641835.2 of Pinus albicaulis. Classification (NCBI taxonomy): domain Eukaryota; kingdom Viridiplantae; phylum Streptophyta; class Pinopsida; order Pinales; family Pinaceae; genus Pinus; species Pinus albicaulis. The sequence continues at coordinate 142,436 of JAXQQM020092977.1, forward strand.
AACAAAGGCTACACATTTCATACTTGTGAAATCTAATTTTGGGACAACCCAAGTAGCAAAGGTGTTCATGAAGGAAATTTTAAGGCTACACGAGGTTCCTAAAGTGATTATTTGAGATAGAGATGCTAAATTCACAACAGCCTTCTAGAAGAGTCTGTTTGGAGACATGGGCACTAAATTGAATTTTAGTACTGTGTATCACCCTCAGACGGATGGTCAAACTGAGAGAACAAATCAAATTCTAGAGGATATGCTCAGAATGTATGTGATGGATAGGGCAACTAAGTGGGAATACTATTTACATTTAGTCGAATTTTCTTATAATAATGGCTACCCATCTTCCATCAAAATGAGTCCATTTGAGGCACTCTATGGAAGAAAGTGCCACACTCCTTTAAGTTGGAGCCAACCTGAAGATAAGTTAGTACTTGGGCTAGACGCTCTACAAGAAATGGAAAGGATTGTCAAACAAATACAGAAAAACATCAAGACAGCTCAAGATCGACAGAAAAGTTATCCCGACAAAAAGAGGGTTCACCAAGAGTACAAAGTGGGTGACCATGTATATCTACAGATAAAACAAAAAAAGAGCACTCTGCATACTGGAAGTTGTGCAAAATTGGCTCCTAGATACTGTGGGCCTTTTTAAGTCTTAGAAAGGGTGGGACCAGTGGCTTATAAACTGTCCTTACCCCTCCATGTTAAAGTTCATGATGTGATTCATGTTTCTTTATTAAAAATATATGTACATGATGCTTCTCATATTATTGATTGGAATGTGATTCAAGTGGAACCAGAAGGGGAGTTCCTTCCAGAGCCGCTTCAAATATTGGAGCGGGAAGAAATTGAATTGTGAAATAGAACAGTAGCCAGAGTAAAAGTGCAGTGGAAACACTTTATTGCTGAAGAGGCTACATGGGAAAGAGAAGCTGAGATGATGGAAAAATATCCATTTTTATTTTCATAATGAACTATAGTAGATAGTCCGTTAACACTGAGGACGGTGTTTGTTTTCAGAGGGGGAATGTGTAACACCCCAAGTTTCTATGTTTTTTAAGTTAGACATTTGAACAAAAATCCAAAGGGGAGTGGACCCCAATGGAGAATTATTGTGTTGATTTCATTTAAATATTTATTAATGAAAAATAAATGGAATATTTATGTCTGCACTATGACCAAATGAGATTGGAGATCATAAGCCTGATCCATGAGGATATGGATAAGGTTAAGACTTTCCCAAAACCTTTCAAAAAAACTTGAAAGGAAAAATGCTAAATTAGATTAAAGAGGAAAAATATAAATTCCCCAATGAAGAGGAAAGTAATTGGGAAGAGGTGGAAAAGCTAGAAAAGCGGAAAAAAGACAGCTTTAAAGGACCCTAATGAGGGCAGCCTAGGCAAAAACAGGAAGAAAGCATCCTGAAAATTCTGGACACAGAAATTAGAAATAGGCTTAGGGGAAAACATAGCTTAAGTAAGATGCTTCAGGACAGATTAAGGATATTCTGTCCTTCTGTTGTGGCCAGCAACAGCCCCCCTTCTTATTTAGTATTAATGATAATACTAAATAAGTGGGGACCCTTAGTCAAAAAATCTAAAAATCAATTAGTGCTTGTTTTTCCTTGTTCAATAAAACTTAATATCATAAACTTAGGAAAATTCCTCTTGAAAAATCTAAAAAGGCTTAAGTTTTATGATAGTATACAATAAAAAATCATTCTTTAAGGAATATCGCATCGCAAAAAGATAATGAATACCTCCTTATAAGCGGAATTATAAAAATTGCGATATCGCGATGCGAAACTATGCATGAAGAATATTTATCGCATCACATGTCTCAAATATCATATGTTACACTGAAGAACTTCAAGATCACCGATATGCGATGGCACATATTGCAAATCGCATGTCGCAGAAAATATGTTAATGGATGATTGTCACATATTTTGCTCTGGCGATCCAACGATATTGTGGTATTGTGATTCTACGAGATTGCGATCTGCGATACTGTGATCTGCGATATTGTGAAAAAAATCACAGATCGCCTTATCGCAAGTCCTTAAAGCTCGTTGTACGAAGAAGCTTTCTCCATAAATCGAGACCCCATTATGCGCTTTAATGTTAATCAATGAATTGGTTGTGACTCATTAATGAAAAATGGTTTCGTTCTGATCGAAGAGTTATTTCACGTAAGGTGGTATATTTTATACGTCTTCAGCATTTAAAACTTTCCTGTCACCTTTTTCTTATCATTATTCTCACTTAATTTGTAAAACTGCAGGAATGAAGAATAGATAACTATACAAAGCAGTATTCAGGTTATTATGGGAAAGAAAGACAAGGATTTGAGTTCTGAAGATAAAGAAATGACGCCCTTGTATACAGACACCGCCTGCAACAAAGACGCTGGTATTACTACTTGGGAGGGCATGTATAAACTACTTGAGGAAGAAAACCCCAGAGTAATGGAGGTTACAGCTACTGCAGGATCACATAGGTCTTCTGAAGCATCTCTTACAGAGCTAGCTTGTTCATTCTTGCACCGGATATCAGCGAGACCTAAAATTCTTCCATACATGGACATGGTTAAATGGGTGTTGGATAGCACTGATATTACGAACAGACAGTTTAAGACTCAGGGTCAAGAGCTCATTGGCTCATTTACTCCACAAGATTTGAGACTCATGTATCATTTGCCGGAACCACAGGAAACTTATAACAAATAGTTCATGGAGAAGTTTGCTAAAGAAAATGAAAACTTGGTAGAATGCACCAACGACTGGTCAAGGAGAGATGAACCAGTGAAGAAGGATAAACACGGTATGTATAGTACTAGTTCTCTCACCTCCCCGTATTGCTTTTCTGCTGCTATGCTCTGTAAGCTTTTTGGAAATCTAGACATTAATAAGTTTTCATCTGAATGGCTACCATTATTAAATGATGTTGTTAATGCTACTGTTGTGGATTGGGCTAAGATATTATCTGATAACTTAGCCACAACCATTTTGAATTATCGGTCTAAACGTACTGTCTCTCAGAGAATTTATCCCCCTTTTTACTTATCTGCATATGTAATGGATTCAATCTGTTATATTTCCAAGTTTCCTTTAATGTGTTGGAAATGGATGATTCAAGACCCCTTTCCTATTCATATTTATCATAAATAACTGTGGGATTCAAAGTTCACTCCATTTTTCTACAAGATTTGTCATGGAATTATGTTGCCCATGTACAAAATGTTGTATGATAAAGACGCTCCAAGATTTTCTCCTGAAGCAGAGGTAGATATTCTCCCTGGTTTGGAGAATAATTGTTTACATATGTTAGGGTATTTGGAAGTCTCACTTCCCCTCATGTTTTACCTTTGTATGTTCTTGATAAACTCATGGCAAGAGAAATTGCTTATCAAACCTGCGGAGAAGGAGGTTTGACTAAATATTTGAAGGACAAAAAGAAGGCTATCTGGCCACAATTTCTTGTGGCCTGTGGGGCATTTTTACTATTTGATGTTGGTCATGCATTTAAAGAAGTAAACAACATTACATGTTTACAATTGTTCAAATTTCCAAGAATACCGTTTGATCCTCATGATATTGCTAAAAATTTCACTATTGCAGTCGAAGTAAAGGTGTTTTCGAAAGAAGAAGACCTTTTTGATGACATGTTCCAACAGAAAGGCACACTTAAGGAGGTTCTACATTCGGCCCATATGCGATTCCCTCCAGAAGAATTTCAAGAATTCAATATGTACAGAGAAAGAAGGTTAACTACTATCCCTTTGGATAAATTGCGCTTGGAACCCTTAAGGGAACCAATTCCTAGTATTAGTCTCAGTGGAAGTTCAGGCATAAACAGATCTAAGTGAAAGTCCGGGAGAGAAACCTCTGAACACTCTAAGAGGTCTGAAAACGACCATGATAAAAGTGAAGGGTCAGTAAGGGATACTGCCCAGTCAAAATAACTCCCCCAGCAACAGGTTTTGACCTCTCCACAGTTAAATCTTCCCCCTCTCATTGTACAGCAACCATCCGTCAGAACTGAGTTAGATAAGGAATGGGAGACATTCAATGATTTGATTAATATTGAAGGACAGAACGCATGAACTCCTATGAGTAATGTACAAACAACAAAATATATAGTCACAGGAATAACTAGCAATGTCGCAGAAATGGAACATATTCCTATTACCCCGTCCTTTGAAATTATGCTCAAAATAGAGGAAATTCCTCCTCTTGATGTATTTTATAGTCCGCAACACAAGTCAATAGTAAGAAGACAAGGAAAGAAAAGGAAATTGGAAAATGTTCTCTCTCATGATCTAGAACAATTAGATGTCCTATGGCAAGATCCTACTACTGATCCAACTGAAAATCTCACCAAATTATCTCAGATCACAGGAGAATATGCCTCTGCAGCCATTGATAAAGCATCTGAGGTACGAAAATTACTGAATGAGAAAGAAGATCAAGTACAGGTTCTTCAACAACAGCTGCAATAAGCCAATGCTAACAATGAAGCACAGAAAAAGCTTGAAAAAATACAGCAGGACTTCCAACAAATGCAAATAGGATATCAGAACAGTTTGGTTGAAAAAGAAAAATAGTTACAGGTTATACAAGAGATACACAAGGATGATCCTAAACTTACAGAATTCATCACAAATTCCATTTCCTTAAATGATCAACTATTGCAGCAATAGGAAATAGTATGCCAAAGAATTTTACAGTGGAACTCTTATTGTGAAATAAGTGATAAAATCACTAATCAAGTCGTAGAATTACGAATTGATTATGATTTAATTAATAAAATATTTACATAATATTTGGCTTGGCAAGAAATAGAGGATGGAAAAAGAAAAAGTGCACCAATAATCAATGACAATCACAAAGAAATGCTCTTTAACAATTGGGATGCAATCAAGAAAGTAGATCAAGCGGCAAAAGAAGCAGCCTCAGCAGCAAACAATGTTATTGACTGTATAAATGAAAATTTGCACAAGGCAAATTTGATCTCAGAAAGCACTCTAGGGTATCTACCAAAATCAAAACAACTACAGACAGACTGGAGACATAAGGCTCAAGAAAAGGCAGAATCAATCAACAGATTAAATAGGTTGAATTGGGATTCTCACTGGGCGTTTTTGGTAAAACCACACAGCCAGTGCATGACTCTTAAATGTATCATTAATTCTGCTGAGAAGATGGCGCCATCTCTTGCCTATTCCGTTTTCATGGGACAGTTAAAGTCTGAAGTCGGCCTGCCTACTCTTCTCAAACAAATGCTGAACACTTGCAATTTCAAAGATCAGATTCACAAGTAGTTAGTTGTTAAGTTTTAATTTTAGATTTAGTATTAGTTTTGCTTTATTTTTTCCTAAAAAGAGGATGGTCATTTAAAACGTATCCTACATTTTTGTAATAAATTATTTTTAGATTTAGGTTAGTAGTATTTGAGTACACTCTTGAAATAAAAAGTTGCTCCTGGATTGATGATTAATGTAGGCTAATTAGGTGTTCAAAAGATACCTTTTTACAACCCAACAACAGTTTCCCCCCAACTTTTTGTAGATGATCAACCAGCTTCCACAGCTAAATAGTAGTAGATTAGATGATTTTTCACCAGTACAAGAGAATATTGCAACAAATATTAGTATTAGAAATGATGTTGTACAACGTGAAGAATATGAAGCGAATGATGAAGGTAATTTTAATGATCCCATGGAGGTAGATCATGATGACAGTAATGAGACATTTCACATTAATGATGGGACAAATCAAATGCTCCAAGACTTGTATGGTGAGTCCGATGATGATGGTGGAGATAGCAGTGACGGTATTTATGATGTACCTCTGATTGAAAGGTCAAGTGAACGACTTTTTGAACACTCAAATGCAACTCTTCTCTCTGCTACATTGTTGCTGGTGAACTTAAAGGTTATGAATAATTTGTCGAACAGATATATGACACAACTCCTAAGGTATGAAATATGTATATATGATCACATATATGTAAATGTTGATTATTTTCCCTTTTTTTAGCTATAATAAATGTGTAAAATAATAACTTATGTCAGGAGGGTTGTCGGTTGGAACCGGCCTTGCAACCCGGTCAATAGCCTATTCTCACCTATTTTGGCCGGTTAACCGGACCTAACTAGCCGGTTAAGTACGGAACCGGCCGATTTATGCATAAACCAGCCGGTTCCGTACTTAACTGGCCGGTTAGGTGCTCCTCCATGAGTTTCAAATTCCTTAGTGTCTCCTCCATGAGCTGCAAATTCCTCTATTATACTAGCAACAAACTTGTCTAATAACTCATACTCAACACCTTATAGCAGCAACAATACACATGATGACTGATAAATACAAGGTTGGTTAGCATAAAATCCCTGGCAGCATGCAACTCATCAAGTGTACTTGATGACAATTTCTGTTCTCAAAACAATCAGCAGCAACCTTATTTCACACTCAGCTAGGAACTGTTAGCCCCTCTCTCTCTGCTCACACATAGCAGCAGCATAAATACAAAACCTTCCTTTCACATAGCATACAAGCAATTTGATCATGGCATCAAGACTGATGCAAATGGTCTGACGCCACTCAAGGGACAACAACATACAACCTAATGAAAATGTGACTGGCAATAATAAATTGACCACTAGAAAATTCCCGCTTGGAAATGCACTAAACTGGCTACTGAGTTTTCTGGGTTTTAATGAATCTTTTCAGTGATAAATTTTGTCAAACACATTGTGAGTAGACTGCTAAAGTTGTAATTCTCTCTCAACTTGTTACAAATAGCACTAATAGTGGGTTTCATAAACCAATTCAATACCTCTAAGTGTTGTAGATGTTTTTCTAGAAATTTATTGCCAAGCAAACATAGATAATGAAGAATACAAGATCTTCAAAATGCTGGTCTGATATATATATATATATATATATATATATATATATATATATATTGAACCCATAATTGTCTTTAAGGCTGATACAATGAATTGACAACAGATCTGAGCAGGGACAGATTGTATATTATAATATTAACTCAGCAATAAAACACAGTGAATAATATAAGAGAAACCCGATACATTACTTCAAAAAGTTTGCTTATGTATTTTTCGATGATATGTATTGCATTTGGTGCCATTTTGATATATTCACCTTTGCATGGTATATAAATGAGCAAAATTTTCATATTTTGTCTCTATTGGCTTGGAATCATGGTTGCAAATCTTAAAAATAGTTTTTGTTTTTAATTAAAAAATAATTATTTAATGTATTTTTTTAAAAACTGGTTCATTGAGATCTGACCGCTACCGGTTAGACCGGTTCCGATTTTAATAACTATGATATATATATATATATATATATGATTAATAATCTTTACAAGACACTAGTTTTTGTTTATGTTGTAGATTGTTGGGTGAATATTTGTTACCATCGCCAAATACTTTACCTCGAACATATCGAGATCTACGTGCTATTATGAAACACTTTGGAATGGAATATAACACTATAGATGCATTTCCTAAAGATCATATTATATATTACGGAGAACATGCGTTGAAAATAGAATGTCCGAAATGTGGTACCAGTAGATATCGAACAGATCAACTAACCAAAAAGGTGCCTCAAAAGGTTCTTCATCATATTCCCATAATTCCACGTTTGCAGTGAATGTTCAGGTGTAACAGCATAGCACAGTTTATGGATTACCATTCAAAGAATAGAAGTGGAGATGGTGTTCTTCGAATGCCTGCAGATGGTTCTGCATTTAGAGAAATCGAGGAAATATATGTAGATTTTAAAAATGAACCTCGTAATGTCAGGCTTTCATTGTCAACTGATGGTGTTAATCCATTCGGAGAGCTTAGATCTACTTACTCAGTGTGGCCTATTTTCGTTATCAACAATAACATTCCTCCTTGGATGTCAATAAAGAGGGAGCACATAATGTTGACTATGATTATTCCAGGTATTTGATACATTATTTTTTTGAATGTAACATTTTCATTTCTCTCGTTGTTTTCATAAATATATATTTTATTTATTTACTTACTTATATATACATATATCATGGTAGTAATTATTATGTACCGTAATTTTGAATAATTAGGTAAGTACCAAGTCAAAGATATGAATGTATATATTGAGCCTCTTTTCGATGAGCTAATACAGTTATGGCATGGCATCACTATGTATGACATCACTAAACCAATCAAGCAGAAGAGATTTCAATGTCGTGGAATGCTTGTATGGACAATTCATGATGCCCCAGAACTGACACATGTTTGTGGTATGTAATATTTCATTGCACTTTAATATAATACATAATTGTCTAAATTAGATATACCATATTTCATGTTTAAAAATGATCTCATAGTATATTAATTTTTATTGATCCATCTATTGCATGTCTTCAAACAAAGGGTAGATTTGCATGTTCAGTTTGTGGCCCTAAGATGAAGTATCGTCATTTGCCAGACTTAAGAAAGATGGTGTTTGATGAGTTTAGGCACTTCCTCCCTAGGAACCATAAGTATCTTACTACTGAAAAACATTTTTTCAATGATAAAGAAGAAACTAGATTAAAACCACGAAGAATGACACCTCATTTGTGGATGTTCGAATATAACAGAATTAATAATCGTCGAGCAGCTGGTACGTAATTTGTGTATATATATATATTATTTGTTTATGTAATTTTTAGAATTTTTGTTTTAACTAATGAATTTATTTTATTGTATTTTATAATTAATATTGTTCTGATTTATTTTATTCTTTGATATCAATGTCATCGTCGCCGTGAAGGTACTAATATTGTACTTCTACCTGGGATGAAATGTTATCCTTCTCAATTCACGAGGTTTCCCTACTATGAGGACCTAAAAATAGCTCATTTGTTTGATACAATGCATGTTGGGAAGAATGTGATAGAAATGTTATGGCGAACCATAGATGGTGCACATGATAGAGATAAAATTGACAAATTTGTACTGACATTGAGAAATCGAATCATGCAATGAAAAGTGTGATCGACGGATCAAATAAAAATGGAGGTCGAAATTATAATAATATTCCATGGTTATTAACAAAACAACAAAGCAATGATGTAAAATAGGTCGTAAGAAGAATTAAATTTCCAACAGGTTTTGCTTCAAACATAAATAATATCTTAATGAAGAAAGGTGACTTCAGTGGGGTGAAAACACATGATTGGCATACCTTTGTTAAGGTAATTTTTTTGGTATATATTTTTGTATGTTATTGCTTGAATACACATTTTAAATTTTTCTTTTTTCTGTTTAATTTGGAAACCAATAACGATTCATTTTTTATTGTTATATTATGTTCTACCTGTATCTCTCCCAAATGACTTCGACAACAATGTCAAACAAGTTATATATGGTCTTAGTAAATACATGAGGTAAGTAGTTTTGATTTATACACACAATATAATTGCTACAATTTCTTTTCGTACTTGATGAAATGATGTATTAATTTACTTGTAATGAAATATGTATTATGTTTCATTGAAATAACCTTGCATAATGATTTGCAGATGGTTGTCATTGAAAGAAACCCATCAAGATGAAATAAAGTATTGGAAGAGAGAAATTCCTTGGCTAATGTGTGAAATGCAAAAGTATCTACCTCCAACATTTTTCAATGCACAAGAACACTACTTGATACACCAAGTTGAGGAGATTGAAATGTGTGGACCAATACACACAAGGTCAATGTGGATGGTCGAGAGGCACCTGAAATCCTTGAAGGCTTTGGTTAGACAAAGAGCACGACCTGAGGGTTCTATGGTGGAGGGATATGTGGTATATCAATCCATGGTGTATATTAGTAATTATCTTCCTAAATTAGCTACGCCAGCCATGAAGGTGGTGGATTGCATTTGGGATGTGAACTCCATCAAAAAATTTGAAGTGGAGCACCTGTTGGGAAAAGGTAGAATGAAGAAAGTGAGAGGTAAAATATTTATTATATATAATACATATAATGTTTCATTTTTTTACATCATGTATATGATCATTATATTCATTTAGGTCTTATTCTTTCATAGTTTAATAATTAATATAATTTACCATGGTTATAAGTAATATTTATTAATATTGGTGAATTATTGTTTTTTTAATTCAAGGGCTCAAGATTATGAGGCACTACTTTTATACATTGCAAACAATCTTGAGTGGATGAGTGAATGGATTGAAACATGTAAAGCACGTAACAATGGTAGGTTATCATGGCAACTACTGTCTGAATTGATTAGAGAAGTGTATCGTAGTGGAGATGGGAACGTTACGGACAGGGAAATCGATTTAGCATATGGTTTGAAAGATAGAAAGGTAAGCAATTAATTCACATATATTATTCATTTCTTATTTTATAATATATTTATAATGTGACAAGAAGTTTGATTTTTCAGTTAATTTTCATGCTGCGTAAATTATATGTTTAATTATTAATTGAGAATGCATATTTTTCATGTTTTGCATATTGCAGTTGAAACACCACAAGGCTATGTGGTGCAATGGTCATCAATTTCGCGTTAAACAGTTGGACGATAACAGGAAAAATTCTGATAGTGGGATGACTACAGTATTCTAGGTCACTAATGTCTCCTCCAAGATTGACAGACTTCCTCGAGAATCTAGAAATAGATATTATGGGTTCTTAGATGATATAGTTGAGTGTGATTTTAATTCCTTCAAAATAGTTTTTTTCGACGTTAAATGGTATAGGCTACGAATGAATGTACGTGATGATGATAGAAAACTTATTCAACATGACAATGGATTTCCAATGGTTAAAACATCGCAGTTTGAAGTAGGAAAAGATCGTTATGTTTTTCCAAGCCAATGCGAACAAGTCTTTTACTTAGAGGTTCCAGGTGAGAACGAATGGTCATTTTCTATATGATCCAAGAGGAAGGCCAGTAGAGTATACTGTAGAGGAAGAATATGATATTGATCAAGAAGAAGATGATGCAGTGGCAGATGAGTAGGAAGATGCATTGACAGACGAAGAAGATATCTTAGAAGATGAACCAGGCATAGGAGAGGAGGCAACAATTATTGATGATGATGATGACATGGTCGATCATTTCAACACTATTTCTGAATCAGATGTTGATATAGATGTTGATCAGTTGGATGAAGATCAAGAAGATACAAAAGAAGAATATTGATACAGATGTTATGTTCGAGTATGAGATGGTATGTTATAACTTTACATTTTAATATGTAGGAATTATTGTCTTTAAATAATTTACTAATTATGTGGGTTTGTTGCATGTTGTTTATTATTTCAAACCAATAAATAATGGCCTTACTATTGTTTATTATTTTGCAGGATTCGTAGGATTGATTTGATTCCATGGTTAGGTCTCTGAAAAAACCAATTAAACACTTAAATAGTCAAGATCTGGAAGACAGGCTTTACCCCCACCATAAATTGCTGAAAAACCAACCTTCAATTCAGCTTGCTATGCTGAAGACGAGGGTGGATTTGCATGATCAGTTGAATGAAAATGAATCAGATATTCGGGATGTTTTTGAGGGCAGATCCATAAGCCCCATAGATGAAGATCCCATTGCTGCAGAATTTCTGTCTGCGTTGAAGCACAAGTATAGTGTTGTATCGGAATACAAATTAGAGGACAACTATACCAAGTCTAAATCAACTGAATCCAGTTCTAGTGCTCTTGAACTTACCGAATTAAAGCCAGAAGTAGGATTTACAATCTCTAATGGGAACGGGTATGGTAGTTCCAATATTGGATTGGATTTCCGGAGCTCTGTAATAGGCACTGGACCTGATTGTAATGAACCCCAACTAATTCAATGTGATGAAAATATGGACTTTGATGATGATCAGGAAAACAAGCCAGAGCATTTTGGCAATATTGAAGAAACTGAAGAGGTTTCTTGTGATCGATTGAATCAACTCAACCATAAGACATCTACTGCATGCTGGTTTGTATCAGAAGGAGAATCGGTTTTGCTTTCCTGTGATGATGGATGTCGCTCTTTTCACGATATAGCAAATTCAGAGGTGTGGAGGTTTTAATTATTGTACTTAATTTTGGGGTTTATGGGTGTTATAATTTATACATTTTGGGATTTTCTATTAGAAATAGGGAAAAGCCTAGGGGTTAGATTATTCTCATGGTTTAAATTTATATATTTGAAATAAAATTCACCAATTTCTATTTTAAAAAATGATTTTCCTAAATATTTGATGTAGTTTAAATAGGATGTAGTTCATTTCAAAAACTGTTGAAATTTTCTAGAAACTATGATTGGGATTTCAAGAATAGTTATGCACTCTTTAAATTTTCCCTTAACATAAAGGGTAGTTGATTTATGAGTAATACTCAGTATTGTTTTTTTCCAATCTCCAAGAGAAGGCTGAATATAAAGCTCCATATGGGCTTACCCCAAACATGTGGGGTGATTGCTGGTTGATCAGAGCAGCTGGTTCAGATGGTCGCTCTGGTAAATATGTTGTGGCAGCATCTGCAGGTTGTACATTGGACTCAGGTTTCTGTTCATGGGAATTTTATAATAAATAAATTATGGCATTCCATACTGAATCAGAGGCCTTCACTTCAACGTCCAGTACCATCTCTCCAGTTTTTGCAGAGAGGGATGTCTCGGGGAGAAATTTTGGCTTTGCAAATGTTGTGCCAGAGAATCAACATTGGTGGTACATGCCATGTGGGCATCTTATGGTATCTACTTCCAGTTCCCAAAAGACAGTTAATATTTATGATATTCGTGATGGAGATCCTGTGATTTCAATGTGTTTTTTTTGAAATTTTAGGTTTCATAGTAAATCATCAATGAGCTCTGAAATAAGGTTGCACATTGAAATCTTGGATACATGTTTCATGCCAAAATCAGTTGTATCTTCCATAAATACACAATCTTGGACCACTCTATATAAATCTACTTCTCAGACAATATTACATCTCCCTCATTATACAGGTGGTGTTCTTACATGCATAGCAAAGGCATTGTTTTGGCAATCATTTTATAAGTCACTAGATATTGTGGGTACAAGGATCTAGGGTCTCCACATGAAACTGTGTTTCCCAGAGACTCACTATGTCTGTCCTTAAATTTGTAAACATAGTAGTATGCCAATGCTTCTTTCATTTTGTATGCATAAGACAATTTTTTGTCAAAGTCCATAATTGTTTTTAAGTTTTATCCATCCCAATTTTGTTGTGAATGCAGAGGTTTTTGGCTCAACACAGATCTGTTATATCTTTGTACTTTTCCTTTACTAACTATTTCAAATTTCTAGTTATATTTAGAGGTGCATTTTAAGGGATGAGGGGAATTACTTGGATTTAGTGCTGCCCACTCTCAATAGAGGCTTACAGTAAACTATGACACATTGTGATGTATATCAGTGGTAGTTGGGGCAGCAACAAAATCAGTTTCATGCTTCAGTAGATTTATTCTTCTTGGAAATCTTTCAGCTGACAAAAAAAAGGGAATGAAACACGCAACCAGTCCCCTTCCTTTTATTGGACCACCTGCTTTCTTTTTATGAGAGCATCTATAGGCTAAAGTTACTAGAAGTGGTCAAAAGTGAGTTTGGTTAGTTGGCAAAGTCCAACTATTCTTAGCCCTCAACAATGTTTAAATACTTCATAGGCATGTTAACACCTCATAGACTGTGTTGCGTAAGTGGGTTTTGCAGAATTTTATGCACTTAGGGTTAGACTCAAATTTTGAAATTTGATGTAATTAGGATTATATTCAAGTGATGGCCAAATTGGTAAAATTGATACTCAGCCATAGCTGAAAGGCAGTAATATGCAGTGGAGTCATTCTATGAAATGATTCAATTTGGCATGTGAATCTCACATCTAAGGGCCATTAAAATCCCATGGATGGAGACTGATCAGGATTCAACATTGTTGTTACTATTAGTGGAGTTGGGTATGGCACAAGTACAATAAAAATACTGACAACAATAGTAACATCATAGATTCAGAATCTTAATCTCTATATTAAATGAGCATTAGAATGTAACTTGATTTCAGTAAAATCTCTAACAGGTTTGTTCTAAATTAGACCTGAAATGCTCACTTGTAAAGGTGTTTGAGGCTTGAGGTTGTATGACACTGCAACAATTGACTTGTTGAGTACATGATGACATTAGGTCATTGTGAAACTAAATATATGCTTCTTTGAGATGAAGATTGATTGCACAAACTATGTTTTCTAAATAATGTTTCCAATGAAACCTGAAATGGCTCTTGTTACGCTGAAAAAATATGTCATATTTAATCTACTATCAATTTGAGTGACAAGGGTAGCTAAACCACATGAAAATGCTCTGAAGATGTTATAGATGCATGGAAGCTCTAGAAATTTAGCCCCTCACTATGTTATCTGATGCAGGGGCATTAGGCCCAAGATAACTTTTGTACATAAATAAATGTAAAGGGGGGTCTCATGTTTTATTTCCATATGAAATTATCCATAGTTGAGCTAATTTAGTTAATTTGTACAGAAAATGTAACTGCTCGAATGATTAATGGGCACCTGAAGAGATAGTCAATTTCACAAGTTAAGATAATTCTAGGAGTCTGTCTTTGTCTGTCAGAGCATTAGTCTCAGAGTTGGCCTTGAGCGGTTTTCAAAACCCACTCTCATCGCGAGCAGTGATCAAATTAGAAGGGAATATATTTATGTTGCCCTTCCATGATGAAAAGCTTTAAAAAAAATCATTTCAATTGACCACAATACATTATTTTTACATTTCATTTTCAGAAAGAGAAAAACATCAATATTTATGTTAATAAAAGACTTTTAGATATACAATAGTGAAGGAGGCTCCATCTTGGATTTCTTAAATTGTTCTATTGTCTATTAAAACTATTTTGGAATGTTGAGACTTCCACTAATTACACATCTCAAATAATTGGAATAGTCCCTTGACTTAGCCATAAAATTGATCCAAGATAGCACAGGTTGCAAAGGACTGCGTATCAAAATGGGCATATAATACTATTTCTCCATTATCCTTCCGAGGCTATATAGATTGCGAATCCGGATAGATTCCCTAAATAGTCGTGCCCTAGTCTCTTTCCTACCAGTCACATTTTAATGGAAATTACTGGTCTTTGACTGAATGTAGAATTACTGCAATGGAAAAAATAATAGGAGTATACAGAGATCAATATACCTATAAGGCTATAACACCACATATTGTAATGATAGATATTCAGTTGTAACATTTTATCCATGATCTAAATATAAATATATAGTGAGTAGAAATATCAACGGAGTTTTGCACAAGCTCTGTAACTTGGCATATAATCACTGCTCAAAATGTTCAACAAAACAACACTTGATGAGTGAAAACTATATTCAGGTGTGGACAACAATATTTTTTATGTATCATTTTACCTCCATGGAGTTATCATTGCATAAGCTTGGACGATCCAAATAGTTGGTAGTAGCAGATGCCATGTATAATCTACAATTTTAGGTAGGTCAAGCTCCTTGATATTAATTCAAAATTTAATAGACAGCAACTACAAGCGTGAATCCACATCGATATTTCATGCATATACGTGCTCCCTTATTTTTCACTACACTTTTCCTTGTTACTTTCCCAATTTTCCTTCGTCTGGCGGTTGAAAGAGCGGAGTTCCAACATATTTCGGATCCATGAACCATCGAAAATGGAGAACGATAAGGGACTTGGCCCAACCAGCGACAATAATAATCATAGTATTTATGTGGGAAGTAAAGTGAAGAAGGGCGTTATGGATTCAGGCACTAGTGTGTGGGAGGGTTTTCAGTATGTAAAAGCTTTCAGTGTCTCTTAGGTAAAAGCTTTAATTAATCCTAAATATATAATTGGCATCATCTTTAATGTTTTAATTGCATATTTCAATATTGTTGAATGGACAAACAGGTGAATAAATTGAGCACCAAAGACGAGAAGGAATTGATGGAGGCTGAATTTCAAGAAGATCGAATGCAGGCAGATGATGTAGACTTAGTCGAAGCACAAAAGAAAAGGCATGAACAAGAAGTTCTGGGCATCCAGAGTTCATAAATGTTAAGCATTCAGGTATTTTCTTATCTTTTATCTGTAGATGTTGATCAGTTTTTTTTTTTAAGTTTTTTTGCAGTGTGGTTCTCTGTAAACCTATTGTTTTCCACATTTATTTACTTGTCAGGCTTATCATTTATTCTCCAAATGAAGCCCTATAATCTGTAACACTATATGGGCATGCAGACCACTTGTTAAAATATAGTTGATACAGTATGTTGTACATGAAGCCTGGAATTGTGTACATTCTTGGAATATATTAATTTGCAGGCATGCTTAAAAGAGAGATAGGGTTTGATAAAATCAAAAACCCTGAACATGAAGAAAAAAAAGAGGCAATTATTTTATACAGATAGAACCAAGACACTATCTCCTCATTAATAACAAAACCTCAGTCCAAAAATCATATGTACAAATTCTAGAAGTCGAAAGTTGAAAATTTCTTAAATGGAACCAGGCCCTTTTCAAAAGAATAAATTTAGTAAAAACAAGGGTGAAGAAAGTTATCTTATCAAAATTTCCACATACCGTGTTAGCAAGGAATGAATCTAAGTCCTGAGCAGTGAGACTGAGGAATTGCTCTTTTACTGCAGGTTGGAGTTCTCTTCTCCAACACAATGAAAAGAAAATTCTTAGCTCTGGAGTCTGAAGCCCGAGTCACAACTTGGAAGTTGTTAAGGAAAATTATTAGGGTTGTTGCCAGTTGACTTGGAGTTCGCAGCCTCATTAATTTTCTTTACTGCATTTCCTTCAATGCTGCAGTTTTCACTGGCCAGCAACCTTTACAATAAAATTTATTAGACCCGTCACGCTACGAGGAAAATTTGACGTGATCACTGATCATTGATTTCTTATTGTGATAACAAATATTGGAGATTTACTGTCCTGTTTTAAAGTTTCATATTTTTTTTTTAAGTTGAAACCGTCGTCGGTATATCGACTCTTTGTAAGCATCGCTCTTCTGAAGTTTTGAACGATTTCCATTTTCATCGGTCTTGTGACGTCCATCATTATTGCGAAAGTTCTTCCTGGCGTCAGTATTGAGACGCTATTGGAAAGAGTCGGTATTATGACGCTTCTGGAAAGCGTCGGTCTTGCGACACTTTTGCAATGCATCGGTCTTGTGACACTTTTGCACGGCGTCGATATTGTGACACTCTAGAAACATCGGAAGAGCGACAGCATAAAGACGTCGGAAGAGCGATGTTCAAAACGTCGGACCACATTTCATCGGAATTGCGACAGTTCTTCCTGGCGTCGGTATTGCGACGCTTATGAAAAGCATCGGTCTTGTGACACTTTTGTACGGCGTCGGAATTGCGACAGTTTAGACACGTCGGAAGAGTGACAGTATAAAGACGTTGGAAGAGTGACATTCAAAACGTTGGACAACATTTCGTTGGAATGGCGACACTTTACAAACGTTGGACCACATTTCGTCGGAATGGAGACACTTTACAAACGTCGGAAGAGTGACGGTTTGGGAAACGTCGGAAGAGCGACGCTTGTTTGGAAGCGACAGAAAAATTTTCGGTATTGCGACACTTTGTCAAGGCATCAGAATTGCGATGTTATGGTGAACCACGTTTTTTCCATCCTCGAACTGTTGCTCTTGCAACGAATATGTGTCAGAATAGTGACAAAGTTGCCGTTGGAAATTTGGCCAAATTTTCTAGTGGAGATTCTTGGCCTAATGCCAAGATATGCAAATCAGCTTTGAAAACCTTCCTCTCTATTCTTTGCAAGGAATAGAAGCTCCCTCCTCTGAAACATGAGCCAAGGAATGGTGTTCTGGAACCCTCCACTACAACAACCAGCAACACTATGTTATACGTCAGGAGAAATAACGCAGTGACTAAAGGAAGTGGATTTGGCCTTGAGCCTAAATGTGGATAAATGAAGTGCAATACTTCAAGAGGCCTCTCAAGAAGGAGAGGAAATCCTAAACAGGAATCCCTCGTGCTAAACAACACTGAAACTCAGCTAAATAGCTGGAGACTGCAAATAGTCTACTAGACCAAAATCATATACTCAAACATATCTCATTATGGTTGCCTCTTCCTCCTTTTATGCAAGTGAATGTCTCTTTTCCCTGGACCCCACAAATTAGGGTTTCTTCCACAATGAATCTTTCTCCCTCTCAAACTGCGTTGTCTTCCCAAGAAAGCCACACCCTCTTAGGCAGCACTATTGACTTGGTCAAACTTGACCTTGTCCTCATGAAATTGCCCCTTTTCACACTGGAAGGTGCAAAATAAAGCTAATCCATAGATCCCTTTCACACTATGAGGGATTTTATTCCTACTCATGGGTCTCCTCACCCATTTTATTCACCTCCTAGATGATATGAGAAAAATTAAAGTTCCAATTAACTTCATGAAATTTTTGGAACATTACATTGCTCTAGCCAATGTGGAAAGGGCTCAGCCTACTACAAAAGTTGAAGATACACCAGCACATGAGGCACCATTGCATGAAGAACCAAAGGTAAATTTTAACACTCCTATGGATGATTTTGAGGTGCATTAGGAGGTCCAAACATATAAGCATATCATCTAGGAGAAAGAGGCTGAAATTAGAGAGATAAAGGATCAATTGTCCAAGGAAAACTTGATGATTACTTTCCTTCAACAAGAAAATGAGCAACTCCAAGTTAAGCAACTTTTTCTTAGCAAGCCTAAAGCTAGTTTGGTGAAATATGATGCCAAAGGTAAGGAAATTTTTGATGTTGATGATTTAGAATATCTAGAAGATAAGGTTAAGGAAAGGAGACTAGGAACGAGAGGTATCAAGAGGGCACTTGAGCAACAAAGGGAACCATCTCCACCATTGGACCAAGAAGACTTTGATGACCTAATTGACAAGCTCAATTGCCACTTGGAGAACCTTCTTGAAAGGGATAAGAGGAAAAATAAGATGTAGAGGCACATGGCCATGCAGTATTGCACAAGGAACAATATCTCCCAAATTAGAATCAAGAAATTGAAGAAGAAATTGAAGCAAACCCTGAAGAGGAAAAAGGAGAAGGAAAAGCTTGACTTGTTGGGTGAGGCCTCCATCATTTCTTAAAACATCATATCATGGCTTCATGGTGCAAATTTGATGCAATTTGGGAAATTTTTTTGACTTTTGGCCAAAACAGGAAACACAGTTCAGCAAAAAGCGCAGTGCCTTGCCGCTGTGATTTTTCCTCAGACCTCATAATGCCAAAAATTTTACATTGCTGAGTATATAATCACTTTCACATGTTAGCCATATATTTTTTGGGCCTTGTTAGTAAGCATATGTGGAGAAAATTGCAAAAAAGAGGCCAAAACGTCACTTTCTGCCACCTTTTTGACCCAGGCGCTGTGCTTTTCAAGTGACCTTGGGAGAATGAGTTTTTTCTCAACCTTGGAGAGGAAATTTTGATTTCTTGAGGTGTCTAATGAAAACTAGACATCCCAAGATTTCCATTGATACCTTCAAAGAAAGATTTGGATTAGTGGAAGGCACTCAAAATTCTACTCAAATTTTGCATTGCGCTTATGCCTGATGGTGTTGCGCTTTTTTCTATGGGTGTTGCGCTTTTGACTATTGACCAATATTTTGAGGTTTTTTAGTCAAATATTGGTTTTTATGATGTAATATCTCTAGTTGTGATTTTATTTGATGTAATTAAATGTAAATATTTATGTTAAGGTCATTTTAATGTAATTGTGAAGCTCATTTATGATGCATATGTCAGTAAACATCTATAAGGATGGTTTCTTTAAACATCCCTAGTCATTAGGTTATGGTTGGAGATATTTATGTAAGTTGTTCCTTCACTGAGGGTTTCGACCCCTCAAACAGGTGAAGGTTTTTTTGGTCTCTATGTATGTGGCTTTCAGTCAAAATCAAGGTTGGACATCAGTGAGTAGAAGGCTTGGACTCTTGTGTATAGTTGGCATTTTCAGAAATACAAGATCACTTACATCACATATATAGGGATTCATGTGGTATGGTTTTATGGCATATTTATTCTACTATTATTCCCTTTTATGAATGCTTGATTCATCTTCTTTCCATAGCTATGTTTTTCAGTGACTTTTCTATAATATTTTAAGCAAAAATATTTATGCTCATGCTCTGTTTTGGTAGGAAACTCATGTTTGTGTAAGTAATCTTCTGATAAATGAATTCATGTTAGACATGCTCATTTTATCCTTTGAATTTCCACCCTACACTACAATCGACAAAATCTAATGTCCCATTGAACATATCTACCATGCCCCTTTTTATCCCTACAACTGTAATCCTTTGGATCTGACCTAGATTCTTGCCTTTTCTCTTGATCCAACAAAAATGCTAAATTTTCAGAAACCCTAGAGCTGAACATACCTAGCCTAAAATTCATTCTTGCTCTATTCAATATCTGGCTATGATCATAGAGAGAGCCCTCTATGGTTTGGTAGGGCTAGCTGCCAACCTAAAAGGTTGGTTCGAGGTTACCTTCGTCGATTTCCATGCTCAGCCTTGGGACATTGTGGAGGATAACATAGTGGGCTAGGAGCTTCCGCTGATCATGGAATCATAGTTGGGGCTCAAATTTCATCTAGACTATGTCAAAGTTGTAACAGGGATCAAAACTGGTGAAGGAGAGTGGTCCTACAAGTGTGCTACAGGAGCCTTGTATTACTATAGGAGGGCCTCTAATGCTACAGGAGGACCTATAATGCTATAGGAAGGCCTGTAATGCTATAGGAGGGCTGCCGAAATGGTTTTGAAGGTGAAAGTGATGGGATAAGGGTATGGAAAGTTGGATGGAGGTTGATATAAATGAGTGAAGGATGGCCTATTCCCCTTGCCAAGCTCAAAGCCTATCAAAGTCATGCTTTTCACTAGGAGGAATGCTCTCGGTGATCCTAAGAAAATTATTTTATGAAACATAATTTAGGGTTAACAAGAGAAGGTGAGGTAGTTCAAGGTAGAAGTGGTGAAGGTTCCCATTCCTTCAGATCCACACAACCTTGTAGTCAACACATGCATACACATTTATCATTGACAAAATGAGACAAATTTTAGTGGAAAATATGAGTTTAATTTAAATGTAATCTAATTTATGCCAAAAATATGATCTAATCAAAAAACCAACTTCTAATTTACAACATACACATGAAAAAAACAATAAATAAAACAAATCGTTTTGCAAGAAATCATAACCATAATGCTTTTGGGTTGTGGTTGTGAATCCTTCCACTCATGCTCCCACAAGAGAGGTGAAGAAGAGGCTTCAACCACATGTTTTGATGGATTATTTTATATTGAAATGCAAGAAACTAATAAATACTTGAAACTAAGACACTGGGTTGGACCCAAACCCAAGATCCTCATACCTCTCAAACTAACTCAGTGATAAATTAATAATTAGCCTCTCATTATCATCAAATAAAAGTTCTAATACATCAGATAACTGTAACAATAACAATGCCAAGTTCTTGAGCTCAATAGCTACCTAGCTGAAAAAATTGACTGCTAATGAGACCTTCTTCTTGTTTATTTATACAAGAGGGTAGCTACTAGTAGCTCACAAGAAAATATGAATGTTTGCCTCGTTCAACTTGAGGATGGTGGATCTTGTTTATCATTACTCAACTTGCATTCATAGTGGCTTGGCTGCCGATGACCTCAATCTGATGAGACAGAGAGCTGTGATCTTGGGTGGATTGAGGGAGTTAAGAAGGTGGACAGCCTCCTAGGTTCTCTCCTTGCTATCTACTTTGAGCCCTTGCATGGAAAATATCTCAAAAATGCTCCATTCCTTGCAATTAAACCACATAGGCTACATGATATGAACAATAATTTTTACCCTTCTCACTAAGCATAATATAACTAAAAATGTAAATAAATGTGAGAAATATATAGTTTAATAGGCTGAAGGATGGCATCATGACCCTTATAACATACCTACTAATGAGCCTCATCACTTGATAGTTCATGAATACGTTTTGGCTTATGGATTTATTGAATTCACAATGATAACAAATTAGGATTTTTATTTGATAATTGATGATTTTCCTTGATGAAAGTGATATATGGGCATAGTGAATTTCAATGAATAATATTGGTATTTGATAGTGATTCTCTATTGGCATCATTAACTTTAGCACATTTGTTGAAGTATAAACAATTTTGATTCAATATGCAATGATCTCACAAATGAATGCATGAAACTTATATGACTTATCCTTGGTGTATAATGAAAAATAATAATTCATATTATGATTATGTGGATGGCCTGATGGAGTACTACTTAATAAAAATTTGTTGACATGACAATAGATGAAGTCATAACTTGGTATTCGGATGTGAGCCCTACCTGTCACCTGGTTTGAAGAGTTTGTCACAATGATGTTGGCAGAAATTTTATGGCTTTGATATTATTTTTTGATTTAGCATCCAAGGCTTGATAACCTAACTTAGTTGATTTGATTGGATAGTATTGATTTGTGTGAGGATGACTATATTAGTTTGATCATCATAATGTTTACAAATAACATTGTATGGTTTTAAGCAAGCTTCCCGCTCTTGGTATGTCCACATTGACAGTTACCTGGTGAAGCTAGGAAGATGTGCCAATCCAAACCTCTACTTAAAAATGGGTCCAAGGTATGAATCTGATTTTTGTTTTGGTTTTATATACTAATGGTATATTCTTGACAAATAATGAACCTCTGATGATCAAAGTAAGAGGGAGTTGGCCTCTAAAGTTCAAAATGAAAAATCATGGCATGATGAGTTACTTTTTGAAGTTTGGAAAGGAAAATCTATATAGTGAAGATATTAAGAGTTTTTGGAAAGTGGAAATGGAAATTATTGGACACTCTGATTTAATTTCAAGAAGTTATGAAGAGATATTGTTGAACTAGACTTGACAACCGATAGTTGATTGAAGCATTGATGTTCCGTGTGAACACCCATCCACACACACACACACACACACACACACAGATATATATATATATATATATATATATATATATATATATATATATATATATATATATATATATATATATATATATATATGTTTGTGTGTGTTTTTCTTAGAATTTGAGTCAATTCATGATTGATCCACTTCATACACATTGGCTTGTCACCAAGTGCCCTTCTAGATTTTTGCATGGGACGATAATTTTTTTGGTCTGAGATATTCTTCCTATGATATATGATTGCATGGATGTATTGATGTTGTATGGGATCATTATTGATGAGATGAGCACATATGGGTCATAGTTTAGTATGAGATATTCCATTATATTTTGGATAAAATGTCTATAGCTTTAAGCATGTTAGAGGTTGAGTATGATGTTGATAGCATGGATATTTTTGAGGCAGTTTGAAGAAACTCTTTGGAGAGATATTTTGAAAAGGTTCTAGATATGGCAGTGCTACATTGCGATAATAAAGAGTGGGATCCAATTGGTAGAGAATCTCGTATATAGTTGGGACTGATATATCTTCATATATTGGAACAATGATTCTATATGAGATAAGATTATGCTTTTGGTTGATGCCTCCACGAGAGAGAGGATGAATAAGGTATCCTTTTGTGATATATATAATATATTATAATATTTGATTTGATGTCCTACATGTATAGGAGACTACTGCTATTGAGAAATTATGATTGAACTCTTCAGTGTGTTGTTCAATACAATAAGAAATATCAACACGATGATGTGCTTCTAATATACAAAGATCGGGAATAATCAAGGACATTGAGCTAACTCTTCCTCCTTTTCTAAGCTCCCACAATGGGGAATTGAGATGGAGCACTCTTGGGGTTGCGGGACCTCTAGAAAATAGGGTACCACCCTTATTTATTACCCACATAGTTGGAGATGTTTCTCCCCTATTTTGGTATATGCAGAGTATACCCTAGTTGGCATCATACCCACAAGTTGGGCTTGTTGGGAATATGTCTCCCCCTCTTGCCAACATGTTGAGAGAGAATTGGGGGCATGTGATACTTACCTTTGGTGTAGGTGTTCTACCAATGACTCCTCAGGGTCATTAATAGGAAGATAAAAAAAAATAGGATGGTTTTGATCCTTACCTCATATAGAAAGTGGTATCTCACCCATTGATTACACAATGGGATAGTTGTGATCCTTGCTTGGTAAGTTGTATCTCACCTATTGCTTGATGAGATCACTTGGGGTGAGATTTTCCCATAGGACCTTCCCTACTGTCATAGAAATGAGGTGAAAGTGTTCCTTAGGAAATTTATCATTTCCATTGGATTCTGGGTTCAAATCTACTCCATGATGTGGTTCCAGGTTAAGTAGGGCTCCCTGATGATAAGCTCTTTAGCATTTCTTGGGTAGTAGCATTTGGGCTCCCTGCTGGAAATGATTTCAGGAAGTAACAATGGCCCCTAGATGAATAGAGGGTGGTATCTTAGGCTCCCCTATGATTTCAAATCATTCTTCTTTTAGATTCAATAATGTTCAACATACAAGAGATAAAATCAAGAGATAAGAAGATATGATCAATGACGACATTTGATAATGAGATACTTGAGATAGGATATGATTTTATGAGAGGATACTTGTGATGAATACATGATGTAGTTGGAATTTATCCCTAGCTGAGAGGGAGTGTTAATTAGTAGCTCAGTGATGAATTCCATTCATGGGAATAAATTCCTCTTTTTGAGAGGACCAATTATTATTATTGAAGTGCTCAATTTGGACAAGGGAAAGTGTATTTTTGAATTAAAGTCCACAGGTGCACAAAAGAACATGTCACCCCAAAAGAGAAATTGGACACCCATGGATGGCTATAAATACAAGTCAAGTGACCCTTATTTGGAAATCATTATCATTATGATCATTCTTCTTTATTTGGGTTTGGCTCACACAGGTTTGAGGCTGGGCTGCGAAGATTTTTTCGTACAAGTCTGAGATTGCAGGGTATGAATCTCACACATTTGTTTAGGATTTTGGTTTCCAGCCACAAAATGACACATGCATATTTTGGTCACAACCGCAAGTTCACAGGCTCATGCGAGCAGTTGGAGGGTTTCAATTTCACGCACATCACTCTTTGCGTCTAGTTAGGAGATTGGGTTTGAGTTTTCCATTTGATCGAAGATTTCATCAATTTACCAAAGCGTTTGACAGTTGACCCCGAACATTGATAGTTGACCGTAGGCTTCTGAAATAGGGTTTTAATTGTTATCATTGTTGGGTTCATTTCATGGATGCTTTTATTTTAATTTGTTGGAAAAGATTGTGATTGAAGATATGGATCATTGTACTCTCTCTTGTTGAATCATTCAATGATAATCTAATAAGAAGAATAATTTGAATGAGTTTTCCTCGTAGTATATTTTTCCCTGGTCTCCAACCAATCCTGGTGTCTCTATGTGTGAACATTTTTTTTCTATTGTTACTTTATGTTCTTATGCATTGATGATGATATTGTTTTTTCTATGCAATTGCATATGTTGTTGAATAATGTTGTAAAACTGAATAATGGTATGATGTTGTAGGGTGAATTTAATATGTAAATGAAGACATGCATTTATCTCAAGAAAAGAACAATATAGCCCTAAAAAAAATAACAATAGTTGGACCAATTTTCCCCCTAGTCAACTTAGAATATTTTTGGTGACCCAGAGTCACAATGTGTTGTGCTACAATGAAAAGCCTGGGAACATATAAATCTATTTTTTAATTTTCTATTTTAAGTAATTTATTTCTTTTGAAATTTTATTTATGAAAATACTGATAATATACATAGAAATTTCTTGATATGTTTTCCACATATTTTTAGGTTTGAGCATCCATGGACTTTGGATTTGACATAAATATTATGAGGGATTTATGAGGAAGATTGATAGCATTGAGAACATATATCAATAATCTAATGTGGGAATTAAGAATCCATTCCTAGATGACTAACATCAAAGAAAAAAATTGAGTAATTATGATACAGACTTATTCAAGAAAACATAATAATAAAAATATAAACATAAACAAAAAGATGCAGTAGAAATAAATAATCATTTCATTAATATCAAAGAACTAAAAAATGCTTACATACAGAATGGAAATAAACCAGCTCGGGCGATGGTAGCTTATCTCTGAGAAGAGATGTAGCAGCTACATGCCTATGAACTGTGTTAAAATGAGGCTTGAAGGCATATTTATTATTGAGAAATAATGGAAAACCCTAAACATCCCAAAACCCTAACCCCAAGAGATGAAGTGCCAAAAATATGGGCCCCGTTGGGGTAAATTGGTACATTGATTTCCCGTGGTTGTAAATTTGACATACGATCTCCATTTTACGCATACGATACATCGTTAGAAATATATATACGAGGACTAAAAATTTCAACTACATATGTCATTCAAGGACTCACATTTTCCCGTTTTCCAGAAAATCATCGTTTAGGGCATCAAAACGACTCCAAAAGTTCAGGACTCGAAAAAATGGCAAAAATAATAAACTGTGCTATAATTAAGGAAACTAAACTATGCTACAATTAAGGAAACTAATGTAAACAATGGTGGGGGTCCAAGTGGAACAGGCGTGTGGCCACCATTATCCACCTGGATCAGTCCTCCCCTGTTAGGATGTAATGGTCCCCATTATGTTGAGCGTTTCCATGAGATGGGGAAGTTTCTACTAAACTTTGTCCTAGGTGAGCCACTTGCTTGGTGAAAGAGTTGGCCATCTTTGATAACCCAATACAGTTGGATCTTTTTCTGGTGAGTGTTTTTGATCCATGTGTCCATAATCCAATCATTTTTGGCTTCTTCCATGAAGTATGGGTTTAGCTATGTTGGTATGAGTTATTCTGCAATATTTTATGTGTCCAATAATGGTTGAAAGTATGGTCGAAGGCGGTCCACATTGAACATTGGGTGTAGGCCAAGGAACGGTGGAATCCTAAGCTTAAAATAATTGTCTAATACATCCTTAATGATGTTGTAAGGCCCATATTGGAGTGGGTGAATCTTGCAGTGGGCCCCAGTGAAGCACTACTTCTGCAAATGTAACCAAAATTTGTCGCCCACCTGGAGCTTGTGTGCCACCCGATGTTGATCATGATGTTGTTTTTACTTAGTATTTTCTATGCCAAATATGTCATTAGCTTGCTGGTGGAAGTGTTGAATGAACTCAGTGAAGCTGTTAGCCCTGTCATATTCAGACTGAACATGAGACAAATCTTCCTGAGTAGCTACAAATGTTATGGAAATATCAATGGTACATAGTGGCTGGAATCCCAATCCCACCTGAAAGGGGATTTGGCCAATTGAGCTATAGAGAGCTCTATTGTATCTATTTTGGACATAGGGAAGAATCTTATCCCATGTGTGTGGGTGTTTCTAGTTTTACACGTGCAATATTTTCATGATCATCCTATTCACGACCTCTGTTTGGCCATCAATTTGGGGGTGGAAGGTTGTGCACTTTGTGATATTGGTATCCAAAAACGACTAGAGGCTTGAACAAAGTGCACTTAGGGAACGACTGGCCCAATATAAGATAATGGATTGTAACCATACTCGTTTAAATAATAGTTTGACAGTGGCTTCTTCTATGATGCTCTTCTTGTAAGCCACCAGAATGGCCATCTTAGAGAATCTATCGATGACCACGAAAACATAGTCATTTATGTTGTAGCCTAATTTGACTCAACTAAAAATCAAGAGAGGTTCTGAGAAATTCAAGGTTGTTGAGGAACAATACTTATAATGTCAAGAAGACCTGCAATATGCTCAAAAGTATAACCACAAGCGCAACAAGGATTCATTATCACATGCGCACTGGAATCAAAGTCAGGGAAGCAGTAGAAACATTAGACCATCAGCAAAAGCAAAGGAGAAGAGAGGAGAAACTTTAGAAGAAAATGCAAAGGAAACAAAGGAAACAAAGGAAATGAAGGAATTTAAGGAAAAAAAGGAGCAAAGGCAGCCAATCAGCAAAGGAAGAGTCATGAACATGCTGGACAAAGTCATGAACGGTAAGCAGGTCAAGTCGTGAGTGTGGGAAAAGTCGTGAACGAGTAAAGTTTTCTACAAACAACAAGGAAGAAACAAACGGACACAACCAAAGAATCGAAGTCAGCAAACCGGAGTATAAATATAGCAAGGACCGTTGGATCTGGGCATAGATCAATGACGGTGATTAAATCGCAATTAGAGAAATTTCACAAATCGCAGATTTTAGTGTTTAGCACTAAGGAATCATGCAATATGTTATTTGGATTGCAATGCTATGAGGATAAGGGCCACGTGTCGGAATAACACACCAGCGCATAATTCACAACACATAAATTATGGTTTAACTCTTATCGATATATCCTTAAACTTGTGGGTGGTGATTTGTGATAAGTTGTAAAAGTTACGATGTTGTGATGCGACATCGCCATTACAACTTCGGATTGAAGATTTCATTGTTTACCATTTAAGCTATGTTTTTATAATTTCCAACATGTGATATCAAATAAATTGCGAAGTGTGATTGCTTCTGATTCGTCACCATGTTGTGGGACCCTACAACCATAGTGCCGCATGTATGTAAGTGGTTTGAGTGCGATCTATTTTAAAGCGACCATTGTTAATTTCTTCCATATGTATGTTTAATCAAACTCCAATATTCGGATGCGATGTGGTTTCAATGGTGAATGCCAAAGGTTTTCAAATCTGGAGGTTAGGCATTTTTTATGTTAAATTTGTAGAAATTTGAATAACTGTTAAATTATTCACCGAGATTATCCTGATCACACACTATTTGAGCTTCATGCATAATACATAACCTCTTCTACTATTGATCATCAATTTGCGGAAATATAAACAATCGCATGCGCACATTAAAACCATAAACAACCACACATACAAACACAATATTTATGGGAAAGCTTAAAGCTGAAAACCCCCAACTATCTGTATATTATAATGATAGATATCATGTAAAAATCATTGTACAAAATCCTCACAAGCTCTCAATACAATCTCCAATTGTTGAACACTACACAAGCTCAGATCATACAAAACACATGCTCCAATCTGCTCCACCTGTTATCTTGCCTCTACTGCACAATCCAATATGGATAGTTACCAGATCCAAGTTCAAATCCCACTGGTATGTACTGCGCAATCCTCATTGGCTTCTCCATCAATGTGTGTGCAAATCTCATGCACCAGTATAGTCACAACTGATAGTCACACTTGCTCTTTCACTTACCTCTTCACTGGTCTCCACTGAAACTGTCCATGCACTGAAGTTAACTGATGTATTCTTTAGTTGATTTATGAGTTTATAATTAGTGAATTAAGTAATAATTAATTCACACCACTCTCACTAATTTTATCAATCAGTTAGACTAGATACAACTAGCTCAACTACGTTAAACTGAACACAACTCCATTAATTGTCTCATCAACTCCACCAAACTCTGTCACATGAGTTCTAACTGAAGTCAACCATGCAATAGCTCCACTAAACCCTAGGAATAGTGTAATTCCTTCTGTCAGATACATGTGCCACATCCAGGGATCAAACTGAAGTGCTCCAAGAGGATAAGATAATTTTTAGAGTCCAAATATTATTAAGAGATAATAATATTCGACATATCTATTTTTAGACTGGCAATCTAAAAATAGATTCCGCCCAGTATGTCTAAAAACAGAAGTCCATCTATTTTTCCTGACTTGACCAAACATCCACAAATAGCATCCTGCAACTCATAGAACATGATCCATATGTCTAAAAATAGACATAGTCTAAAAATAGACTTTGCGCCAAAAATACCCTGTGGGCCCACTTAGTGAAGGTGACTCCTTTCCACTAAGCTCATCATCTTGTTGAAAATCTCAACACTCCCTCTCAACAAGATATGGATTATCTACAACCCCTATCCTGCCTCTGTGGTATTCAAATTTGCTCCTGGTGAGCGCCTTCGTCAAGATATCAGCATCCTGATCCTCCATAGGAATGTATGAAAGTAACATGATTCTTCGCTGCACACAATCTCTGATATGATGATACCAGATGTCAATGTGTTTAGATCTATCATGAAATACTGGATTAACCGAGATTTTGATGCAACTCTGATTATCACAATAAATCACAGTAGGCTCTAAGTGTGAACCGAACAACCCGACCAGGATCTTCCTCATCCATATAGCCTCGCATGTAGCCAAACTCGCTGCCATATACTCGGCCTCTGCTGAACTGAGTGCCACGGATCTCTGCTTTCTACTATACCAAGAAACTACTGTCAACACGATACTGAAAATCCCTCCAGATGTGCTCTTTCTGTCCATTGGGCTCCCTACCCAATCTGCATCTGTGAAGCCACAGAGCTTCACCTCATCCGACTGTTTGTACCATAATCCATATCCCGATGTGCCTCTGAGATAACGCAATACATTCTTCCCCGGATTCCAAAAGAGCTTGGTAGGCTTAACCATAGCTTGTGAAATTTGGTTAACTACATAGCATATATCGGGTCGTGTATTGACCAGATACATAAGCGACCCCACCAACTATCGATAAACAGTGGCATCCACTACCTCCGCTGAAGTAGCATCCTCCTTCCTCCAACCACCAGGAAGAGAAGTATCAACAGGCTTGCAACCATGCATGTTGAACTTCTCCAGTATCTCCCGGGCATACTTACCCTTAGAAACAAACAGTCCATCATTGCGCTGCCAAATTTCCAATCCCATGAAATAATGAAGGAGGCCCAAGTCCTTCATCTCAAACTACTTTGCAAGATCAGCCTTGCATGAGAGTATCAACAGCTCATCACCTGTCAAAATCAAATCATCTACATAAAGTACAATGATCAGCAACTTACCCTCCACCACAATCTGGTATAGGTTCGGATCCACCTCACTCTTGGAGAATCCAAGTCTGGTGAAATAGCTATCTATGTATGTCTACCAAGCACGAGGTGCTTGTTTCAACCCATACAGCGCTCTCTTGAGCCTGCACACATGCGACTCGCTGCTGAAGATCTAGAAACCTTCGGGAAGCTCTATGTACACCTCATCCTTAATGACTCCATTGAGGAATGCAGTCTTCACATCCATCTGATGAATGTGCCACCCCATCTATGCTGAGAGAGCAAGAATCGTCCGTATGGAAGAATACCTTGCGACAGGTGCAAAGGTCTCCTCATAATAGATCCCCTCTATCTGTGAAAAGCCTCAGGAAAAAAATCTTGCCTTGTACTTCTCAACACTCCCGTCAGTTGCCTGCTTCACTTTGTAGATCCATCTCGAACCCACCACTGATTTCCCCTCCGGCCTCAGGACAATCTCCCATGCACTGTTTCTGACAATCGAATCATACTCTTCCACCATGGCATCTACCCATGCGGGATCCTCCACAGCTTCCTCGAAAGAGGATGGCTCTATCAAGATACACTTGCTCACAAGAGTCATGTATCCAGTATACCGGTCAGGTGACTTTCTTTGTCTGCGCTATGATGTAGGTGCTCCTACAACCTTCTCTACATCTTGAACCAGTCGCTTAGCTTCTGTAGTGCGCTTCCGCCCTCTGATGGTTGGCACTGCCTCAGTGGTTTCTTCCACTCCATGAACCTCATATTGTGGCTGATCCACATCCTGAGACTCATCCTTAGGAACTAATAGCTCCTCATATGCATGCAAGTGTGGCTCCCTCTCAAGCGAACACTTCATGGCTTTCTCCTCTTGAAATTTGATATCCCGTCGCACAACAGTCTTGCGACTGTCTGGAAAATACAAACGATAGTTGTGGGGCATATCAGTGTACCCCACAAATATCCCAACCTCCACAGTTGGCTCCAGCTTCTTTCCGACATCCTTCGCCACATGAATGTAAATAGGTGAACCAAAAATCCTCAAATGGGAAATATCAGGCTTCTTACCAGAAAACGCCTCCTCGGGTGTACTCATGCCAAGTATCCTATGAGGACAACAGTTCTGCACATATACTACAGTATTGCATGCCTCCACCCACAAGTGAATGGGTAGGCCCTGATCATGCAACATCGCTCGTGCAGCACCCACGATCGTTCTGTTCTTCCGCTCAGCAACCCCGTTCTGCTGTGGGTTATGAGGTGCTATAATCTCTCTTTGAATTCCTTCTGCGCTGAAAATGTCCTTGAATTCACCAGAGATGAATTCACCACCATTTTCTCTCCTAAGAGCCTTCACCTGCTTCCCCGATTCTTTGTTAATTAGTGCCTTGAACTCACAGAACTTTGAGTATGTCTCGCTCTTCTTCTGCATGAAGAAGATCCAGCACTTACGAGAAAAATCATCAACAAATATCACATAATACCTGTGCTTTGCTATCGAAGCTACTGAGAAAGGTCCACACATGTCTGTGAGAATTATCTCAAGGATCATCGTGGTGCGACTATCCTTCTCGTGAACGGTGGCTTTCAAAAATTTTCCCAAGGTACATCCCTTGCACTGATCTGACTGCTCAAGAGTACCTTTAGGAAGCCCAGTATAAATCTGATGCAGTATTTTCAAAGCTCCATGGTGAAGGTGGCCCAATCTCCAGTGCCACAACTCGCCATCATCCCGGCTCACCACTCCTTCTGCCTTGCCTGCCATTGCTGCGCAGCCATCTACCTGCAATTGATAAAGGTTCTTAACTCAAACCCCTATCCTTCGAGTCTCACCAGTTGCCTTACTGCGCAGGAAAGCCTGTCCCTCGCTAAATACAACATCATATCCCTTGTCTTCTAACATCGCCACAGAGGTAAGATTCTTCTTCAATCCTAGAACATGCATCACTTCCTTCAATACGAAGGGTTTACCAGACTCCCTCTAAAAGGAAATGGTACCGATACCGGTTGCACTATATCTACCATCATCGCCCATCTCAATGTGCACTCCAAGATCTTTCTCATCCAGATCAGTAAGCAAATCTCGATCTCATGTCATGTGAAAAGACGCACCACTGTCAAGAAACCACACTGATCCCGCCACACTTGAGACCAAGCATGCGATCAATGAAAAATCCAGCTCAAACTGCGAGGCTAAGGCCTCTCCAGCTGCAGATCCAGCAGCTTGCTTATTTTTCTTCTTCTGCAGAAAATTTGTGGCATAATGTTCGTGTTGGTGACAGTGAAAGCACTTCACCTTGGACATGTCCTTCTTCTTGCCTTTCGCACCAGATTGAGAAGCTTTCTTGTTCTTCCCCTTCTTTTATTTGGCATCCAAAGCACAATTCTCTTCATTAGAGTTCCTTGATGAAGATTTGTCCCTGGTACTCCGCCTTATCTCCTCTTGCACAAGATCCGACCAAAGTCGCTCCCATCCTGGCAATTTCTCCCGACCATTGACAGAGTCCTGATACGAATGCCAACTCTTCGGAAGCCCAAGGAGAGCCAAGCTCACCAAGTCCTCATCATCAACAGTCACCCCCACACTTCCCAGCTCATCCCTGCATTGGATGAACTTCATGAGGTACTTGGGCATACTGTCGCCTTTCTCCATCTTTATGTTTCTGAGTTTATCCTTGAGCGCCAACTTCCTCTGGTCGCTCTTGCTTTGGAATAAATCTGTCAAGGATTTCCACATCAAGAATGGAGAAGCCTTACCATGCAAGCTGGACACTATGTGATCCTTCATGCCCTCCAACAGAATCCTTCAACACTTTGCTGTTTTCTTTTGCCAAGCCTCAATTACGGCAGCATCGCTAGAAGTAGGCTTTGGGACTTCAGCATCTATGAACTCCTTCAACCCATTGCCATCCAGCACGACCTCCATCCTATCCTTCCATGCAATATAATTTGAGCTGCCCTCAAGGGCATACTCCAATCACAATCCGTCGAAAGACATCTCAACTTCAACACCAAGAAAACACTGCTGCAAATTCGAATTCCACCAGCACAAAACTCAACCGCTTCAATGTTTTGCAATTGCTTCAATGATCAATACTACTCTGACACCATGTAGAAATTTGAATAACAGTTAAATTATTCACCGAGATTATCTTGATCACACACTATTTGAGCTTCATGCACAATACATAACCTCTTCTACTATTGATCATCAATTTGCGGAGATATAAACAATCGCATGCGCACATTAAAACCATAAACAATCACACATATAAACACAGTATTTATGGGAAAGATTAAAGCTGAAAACCCCCAAATATCTGTATATTATAATGATAGAGATCATGTAACAATCATTTTACAAACTCCTCACAAGCTCTCAATACAATCTCCAATTGTTACACACTACACAAGCTCAGATCATACAAAACACATGCTCCAATCTGCTCCACCTATTAGCCTGCCTCTACTGCGCAATCCAATATGGATACTTACCAGATCCAGGTTCAAATCCCACTGGTATGTACTACGCAATCCTCATTGGCTTCTTCATCAATGTGTGTGCAAATATCATGCACCAGTATAGTCACAACTGATAGTCACACTTGCTCTTTCACCTACCTCTTCACTGGTCTCCATTGAAACTGTCCATGCACTGAATTTAAGTGATGTATTCTTTAGTTGATTTATGAGTTTATAATTAGTGAATTAATTAATAATTAATTCACACCACTCTCACTAATTGTATCAATCAGTTGGACTAGATACAACTAGCTCAACTAAGTTAAACTGAACACAACTCCATTAACTGTCTCATCAACTCCACCAAACTCTGTCACATGAGTTCTAACTGAAGTCAACCATGCAATAGCTCCACTAAACCCTAGGAATAGCGTAATTCCTTCTATCAACTGCATGTTCCACATCCAGGCATCAAACTGAAGTGCTCCAATAGGATAAGATAATGTTTAGAGTCCAAATATTATTAAGAGCTAATAATATTCGACATATCTATTTTTAGACTGGCAATCTAAAAATAGATTCTGCCTAGTATGTCTAAAAATAGAAGTCCATCTATTTTTCCCGACTTGACCAACCATCCACAAATAGCATCCTGCAACTCATAGAACATGATCCATATGTTTAAAAATAGACATAGTCTAAAAATAGACTTTGCGCCAAAAATACCCTACGGGCCCACTTAGTGAAGGCGACTCCTTTCCACTAAGCTCATCATCTTGTTGCAATCTCAACAAAATTGCATCAGAGGGAGAAAATATGATTATAACATAAAGCCAGTGAAATGTCTTGGTAATGAAAGAAAGTCTGAACATGGGTAGAGAGACTCAGGTATG
The DNA here is from genome assembly GCA_034641835.2 of Pinus albicaulis. NCBI lineage: Eukaryota > Viridiplantae > Streptophyta > Pinopsida > Pinales > Pinaceae > Pinus > Pinus albicaulis. The sequence goes on from JAXQQM020092977.1 coordinate 177,723, forward strand.
TGGTCCGACACAGGGCATAGGAGAAGAAAAGACATAGCGCAACAGGCATGAGTAGAAGAGGCAAAGCCGGGTAGTAGGTGACATGATGATAGCATTAGAAATGAAAAAGCTTGGCCAGATTCAGGTGGAGATGCGTTTATATAGACTATTGGGACATCATAGCCGAAATGCACAGAGGCATAGACAGAGTCAGGCATAAGAGAATATAGTTGCACTTTTGGAAGTATGACAGTTGGGGAGAGTTGAGCACAGGGGCGTTGTTGCAGAATTGTGCAACTATCACATCATAACAAGAAAGGACACCTCAACACTTTGGAGAGAAACATCAGCAACAAATCAAACTCCACTAAAGGATTATTCAAAGTGTATTCTATTTTCTTTGTTAAGATCGAAGCTACAATGGTGTCCTCGATTTCCATGTAATAATTAGCTTAACAGTTTAGGAATTTTAGGAGTTCGAAGAAGCTCGAGCAGTTAAAAACTAATTTTGTTTGTATTTAAGCAAGAGAGAAAGACAGAAAGAGGGTTTTGAGTTCTGGACCTCTTGGAGATTAAATTTTGTACTTATTTTTTTTATTGGTAAATGAAAGTAGCAACAAGTTTCCTGCAGCTATTGATGGTGATTCGTATTTATTGTGCCATTTTGTGTCCCTTATTCTTTGAATGAAGTGAAGTAATGTAGCAGTCGATCTCTTGATTGCATCTGTGAGTAAGAGTTAAAAAATATTAATTTGCGCTCCTTCACTCAAAATTTTCTCTCTTCACCAATTCTCTCTGAAACTTTATAGTGGTAGATTTTGCTCCTCGGCATATTATTTTGAGTTTCCCCTCTCTTCACAAACTCCTAGTGAAACTTTAAAGTGGTAGATTCTACTCCTCAAAATTTCATTTTGAGTTTCCCCTCTCTTCACAAACTCCGAATGAAACTTTAAAGTAATAGATTATGTTTTCACAACACATTATTTTGAAGTTTCCTCTCTCTCCATGAATTTCCTTTGAAAATTTAAAGTGGTAGATTTTTCTCCTTAACATATCATTTTGAGTTCCCCTGCAGTTCTTCTTTCCATTCAGGTATCAGCAGTGAATGGCATTTTCAAATATTTTATTATTCCAGATCATTAAGGGTTTTAGAAACTAGTTCCCAGAAGGATAGAACAAAGACCTCATGATAAAAGCATTTTTGTGACACACTTTTAAAATGCTCCTAAGCACTGATTCCTTTCACAACCGAGGGATTGTTTCTTGAGAGACAACATTTTTTGGTGCCGTTGCCGAGGACGAAGGCACGAAGTTATTTTTCCCTGGGTATTGAAATCTTTTTCTTGATGGTGAAAAATATTTAGATACAAATTTGGTTGTGTATTATTCACTTGACGACTCCACTGATGAAGGTTTCATTAGATGAGGAAGTATACGGGCAAGAAAATGAGAAAGCACTGTGGAAGATATAGATATCGGAGTTGGAATATTTTAAAGGAAGTATTATTTTTCAATATCAGTTTGGTTGTCTATTTTCCCTTACATATCAAGAATATTTTTTCTTACTTTATTTTCTCAGAATATTATAAGGCCAAAAATGTACATTCTTTATTGGAGAAAGAAGATTTTTCTTCCAATTGTATTATTGATCTTGACACAACTTTATCTCCTAAATATGAAAGGAGTGATGACTATTGCATTACTATTCCTGAAGGTAATATGTCACAGTCTGGGCATAAAGGTGAGGATTCATCATCTTTGGATGATAGAAATCTACCTCATAAGCAATCTGCATCTTTCCAGCTTGGAACCAAGGTGTTTTTCAAACCCTTGTGTTGCCCACAATCCTCCATCAATATCCTTCAAAAGGATTCAAATTTTTGTCAAATTTTTCTGGAGAGGAGGAAGATATTTCAACTGAACAACATATCTTGGAATTTGAGTACTTTCTGGACAAATTTCAAATTATTTATGAAGACGTGGCTTTAATGATGTTTTGTAATTCATTAAAATAGGGTGCTCAACAATGGTTCCAACGTTTGGAAGCAAGTTCAATTTGTTCCTGGCAAGGTTTTCTAGATATATTTCTTAGATATTGGGGTGAACGTAATTCATATGAAAAAACATCATTTGGAATTATATTCTATTTAGAGGCAGAGCAATGAATTAATCACTAAGTTTAATAGGAGGTTTCAAAAAAATTATTTAAGCATGGAAAAAGAGATTTGGCCTCCTGAAGCTACAACTATGGTTTACTATTTGAGGGCTCTTTATTTTTTATTAGATTTTTATCTGAAGGAGAGAAAACCTTGCACTCTAGAGCTGAGGTTTCTTTATGCACAGGAAATCGAAGATAATGCATGAGATTGTAGAAATTTCTCCTGTTATGTTGAAAGAACAAGTTTTGTTGAAGACAAGAGGGCCTGTTAAGAAAACATTGGAATTTCTTTAGAAGAGAATGAAGATTCAGAGATGAAAAAGGATTTTCAAAAGGGGTCAGGGGATTCTCGTATTGCTGAAAATCAAGAATTCAAGCATTCTGAGAATTATGGTCAGAAATTCATTGCAACAACTGAACTGCATGCTGAAAGCCTGGAATATCATTAAAATTTTCATAATTTTAATGATTTGGTGAATAGAGGAGAAACTAGTGGAGCTTCTTAGTTGTGTTTGCAGGAGGGAGAAGATTTTTGTCAAGAATTTGAATTATATGAAGAACACCAACATTATGAGGAACAAACCTTAGATTTATCTTTCTAAACTAAGTGGTTATAAACAGAAAACAACAATCAATATTCTCACATACAACCTCAAATTGAGGAGTCAAACAGTGAAGGAAGCTGCCATGTTCAAAGAAGTCTACATCAACAAGATGTTCAAGAAAAGGAAGCAACCAAATATTTTTCTCATCAATTCTATGATCCAGTGGCTGACTATATTACAACTTTTTGTCAGAATTTTTTTTTTATGCAAGGGCATGTGCAAAGCTCCATATCTGTAAAATTTTCATCGTACAACCCTGTTTTTATTTTCAAATTTCCATAGTTGGGGGAATTAATTCAAACACACGCATGTTAGGTTGGTGCCATTGGAAGTCTGACTTCACTTGATTAAATTCAACCATGTATATAGATAGGAGTAGCACATAAATAAGCTCAGAATTTGAGCATTTTTAGTTGTAGTATTTTCATCTCAGTATTTTCAGCTTCAGAATAAAGGAAGGACTCCAAAGTGTAGCAGGTCTCGGGGGGATTTCATACTGGATCAACTCCCATTAAAGATTGACTCCATGCCCAATAAAGGCTACTGATCTACAAGTGTTCTTTGACTCCATGCCCAATAAAGGCTACTAATCTACAAGTTCTCTTTGACTCCATGCCCAATAAAGGCTAATAATCTTCAAGTTCTCATCGCTTTGTTACCAAAGTGATGTCCCCAATTGGATCCAAATGTTGTCGCCTAATTTGACTCAACTAAAAATCAAGAGAGGTTATGAGAATTTAAAGGTTGTTGAGGAATAGTTATTAGAATTTCAATAAGACCTACAATATGCTCAAAAGGATAACCACAAGTGCAATGAGGATTCATTATCACATGTGCACTGGAACCAAAGTCAGGGAAGCATCAACAAAATTAGACCATCAGAATAGGCAAAGGAAAATAGAGGAGCAACTTTAGAAGAAAAGGAAAAGGAAAAAAATGCAGCAAAGGTAGAAAAGAAACAAAGGAAACGAAGGAAGTTAAGGCAGCCAATCAGAAAAGGTAGAGTCATGAACGTGCTGGACAGAGTCATGAATGATAACCGGGTCAAGTCCTAAACGTGGGAAAAGTCATGAACAAGTCAAGTGTTCTACAAACAACAAGGAATAAATGAATGGGCATAGCCAAAGAAGCAAAGTTGGCAAACCAAAGTAAAAATATAGTGAGTACCATTGGATATGGGCATAGATCAATGACAGTGATTAAATCACAATTAGAGTGATTTTGAAAATTTCAGATTTTAGTGTTTAGTGCTAAGGAATTGTGCACTATGTTATTTGGATTGCGATGCGGTGAGGAGAAGGATCACGTGTCAGCATAGCGCACCAGTGCATATCGCACATCACATAAATTATGGTTTAACTCTTATTGGTATAGCCTTAAACTTGCGGGCGATGAATTGCGATAAGTTGTAAAATTTGCGATGTTGCAATGCGACATCGCCATCGCAACTTCGCATCAGCGATTTCATTGTTTACCATTTAAGCTATTTTTTTATAATTTTCGACATGCGATATCAAATAAATTGTGAAGTGTGATTGCTTCCGATTGGTCACCATGTTGTGGGACCCTACAACCAAAGTTTCGTGTGTATGTAAGTGGTTTGAGTGTGATCTATTTTAAAGCGGCCACTGTTAATTTCTTCCATATGCATTTTTAATCAAACTCCAATATTCGGATGCGATGTGGTTTCAAAGGTGAATGCCAAAGGTTTTCAAATTCGGAGGTAAGGCAGTTTTTGTGTTAAATCACATTAGAGGGAGAAAATAGGATTATAACATAAAGCCGGTGAAACACTTTGGTAATGAAAGAAATTCTGAACGCGGTTAGAGAGACTCAAGTATGTGGTCTGACAGAGGGCAGAGGAGAAGAAAAGACATAACACAGCAAGCACGAGCAGAAGAGTCAAAGTTGGGTAGCAAGTGACATGATGATAGCATTCAAAATGCAAAAGCCTGGGTAGATTCGGGTGGAGATGCATTCATACAAACTATTGGGACATCACAACCGAAACAAATAGAGGCATAGAGAGAGTCAGGCAAAAGAGAATATAGTGGCACTGTTGGAAGTACGATAGCTAGGGAAAGTTGGGCACAGGGGCGTTGTTGCAGAACTGTGCAGCTATCGCATCATAACGAGAAAGGACATCTCAACACTTCAAAGGGACACATCAACAAAAAATCAGACTCAACAAAAGGATTATTTCAATTTATGATGTTTTCTTTGTTAAGATCAAAGCTACAATGGTGTCCTCAATTTCCATGTAATAATTAGTTTAACATTTTAGGAAGTTTAGGAGTTCCAAGAAGCTCGAGAAGTTACACACTACTTTTGTTTGTATTTATGCAAGAGAGAAAGACAGAAAGAGGGTTCTAAGTTCTGGACCTCTTGGGGATTACATTTTGTACTTATTTTTCTGATTGGTAAATTAAAGTAGCAGCAAGTTTCCTACAGCTGTTGATGGTGATTCATATTTCTTGTGCCATTTTGTGTCCCTTATTATTTGAATGAAGTGAAGTAATGTAGCATTCGGTCTCTTAATTGCATCTGTGAGTAATAGTTAAATAACCTTAATTTGCGCTCCTTCACTCCAAATTTTCTCTCTTCACCAATTCTCTCTGAAATTTTATAGTGGTAGATTTGATCCTTAGCATATCATTTTGAGTTTCCCCTCTCTTCACAAACTCCTGGTAAAACCTTAAAGTGGTAGATTCTGCTCCTCAACGTATCATTTTGAGTTTCCCCTCTCTTCACAAACTCCTGATGAAACTTTAAAGTTATATATTATGTGTTCACAACATATTATTTTGAAGTTTCCTCTCTCTCCATGAATTTCCTCTGAAACTTTAAAGTGGTATATTCTGCTCCTCAACATATCATTTTGAGTTCCCATGCATTTCTTCTTTCCATTCAGGTATCAGCAGTGAATGGCATTGTCAAATCTTTTATTATTCTAGATCATTAAGGGTTTTAGAAAACTAGTTCCCAGAGGGATAGAAAAAAGACCTCATGATAAAATCATTTCTGTGACACACCTTTAAAATGTTCTTAAGCATTGATTCCTTTCACAACCGAGGGATTGTTTCTTGAGAGACAACAATTTCCATGCTTTGTAGAGGGAAGGCCCAACATGTAATCCATGGAGATGTATTCCTAGGGCCGACTAGGAGTAGCCAGATGATATACATGCCTTTATTCTTGATTTTAGGTTTGAAAATGGCACAAGAAGTGAAGGATATGATGTACTTACCAACATCCTGTCGAAGGTTCGACCAATAAAAATTCTTCTGCAACACTGCCAATGCCATCTCTACCCCAAAATGTCCAATGACCCAATTTCAATGTGCCTCTAAATCATCTTGGCACACTCGCTTGAAGGAAGAAAAAGGTGTCCTAAGTGGCATAACAATGTGTCCTAGAGGTGAAAGTTTATAACTTTCTTACCTTTTAGGAGCATCTGGTATGTGGTTCCAAATTTTGGATCACTGTTGTAAAGATGCATCTATCCCAAAGTCTCGTGTCCACAAGAGTCGAGCACAACAGTCAATGTCGTAACTGGAGGTCGGATGAGGAAATATGAAACATTATTGGTGTTTCCCTTCTTATACTTAATGTTCAAATGGAATTGTTGAAAATATGTGGACCACTTCTGATGGTGATCATACTACAACTTTCCTTGTGTTTGTATGAATTGAAAGGGTCGGTGGTCTATGTGGATGACTGTTTCCTTCCCCAAAATGTAATTCTTCCATTCTCGATAGGTTTGCGTAATGGAATAAATCTCCTTGTCATACGAGGGATACTTTCATATTGTATCTGAAATTGTTTCATTGTGACATGCCATCGGATGGCCCTGTTGGGTAAGGACTGCACCGATAACATAGTCAGAGGCATTTGTCTCAATTTCAAATGCTTGTTGCAGGTATGGTAATGTAAGAATTTGTGCAGAAAAGAGGTGATGATTCAATTCGACAAGTGCATGTTGTTGGGATTTAGAAAATAATAAATTTTATTTCACTCTGCCCTTGGTGGCATGACTCAAATGCCAAGTGATATGATAGAATCCCAACACGAACCTACGATATAAATTGGTAAGATTCAAAAAGTTGCAGAGCTCTATTAGAGTGGTTGTTGAGCTTCAAATATGTTCTTCTCTTCCACCACATTCCACTTCATTTCCTTTGTCCATTATTAATTTTAGGCTTAAATGATCAATAAGATTAGTTAAAATTGCTTTGAGATTGTAATGTCTAACTTGCTATGTTTTCATGATTTCGTTGTTGTAGTACTTTTTGACTACACCTAGCTACAGAATGCAGACATTCTGTAGCTAGTTGCCAATTCTGCAGCTGTCTTCATGTCAACGCAGGTGCCAGGTGTCATCTCAGGGAAAAACACATATGGTCATATTCCACATCATTCCCTCATCATTTTTTTCTCCCCACGAAGTCTGAGTTAAAGTATCAAAGCGGTTATGCACAAAGAAGAGAGGCAGTTTCCTATCAAAACACGGACTCTACAGATGTCCGCAGTAAAGCACAAGACTATTAATAAGAGTTTTAATTTGATTAGGAATGGGAAAGACACTTATCCCTATTTTTCTCAAAGAGTAGTTATGTAAATTCATTATAAGTATGACTCGGGAGATCGAGAAACTGTTGGTTAGATTTTTTTTTTGTTGCTAGATTTTGGAAGGCCGTAAATACTCTGTTTTGAAGAATTTCTCCTTTAATGAAAGAGACATCATTTTATTGCACGAGCTGAGTCAATCTTGAGTAGATCCGCATGCTGATCCGGTGGTAGAGGGCCCCTACTTCTCGTGAAGCGTTATGCAATTGGTTTAGATCAGTAGCCGTAGCTTTGTTTCATTCTCAATTTAAATAGTTTTATGAACTTTGCTTACATTGGATACTACAGTTTAGCTTTGTTCTCATGAAGCATTCCAAAAGATCACTAATCCATAATGATGCATAATTGTAGCAGTTTAGAACTTTACATTTTTGTGTTCAATCATAATTAGATGTTACAGCTAGTCCTATTCTCATCAATATCTTCCAAAATATCACTAACTCTGGATAAGACTTAGCTGTGGTGCTTTAGTTTACCTGCGTATTGTTATGTTTTTTTTTATGCCCATTTGCACTGAATGATACAACCAGACTTGTTTGTACAAACTATTCCAAAATATCACTCATCTTGAACAAGACAGGGTTATAGTATTTCATAGAATTAGTTGCATTTTGGTTCAGTTGAAATACTCCAGAGGTAGATGTCATTCTAGTTTAATTCTGTCACTATATTTCAAGCTTGATAATGGTACTCTAGTTTAACTCTGTTCACTGTATTAGTATCATTCTATTTCAGCTCCAATTCATTTCAAGTTAGATAATAGCACTCTAGTTTAGTCTTAGTTCACTGTATTAGCATTCTAGTTTAGTTGTTATCCATTGCATTTTAAATTGTATTAGTTGTTAAATTTAGATACCACGATCTTCATTATCTAAAAAACTTCTTTTGTTCTAACTTCATATTAATACATCATCATCTGAATGGAAGCTAGTAATATCAGTTTAAGGCCTTGATTATTTTGCAACCTTTTTACAATTTCACAAACAAGCCTTTTCTCAAAGACTATTCTAAAGAGAAATCTATAACTTTTGAATGAGGCCTAGTAGTGCTAAATTGAGTTGCAGAATAGAATTAGAAGTTAGTTTAGAGTAGAAATATTATTGTGCTACAAATTTTCTTTTCCAATTATGTTCCAATAAACCTTTAACCATGGATGAGATGTTGTAACATTGTAAGTTGATTGTTGACTTAGGAAAACCTCAATTGCACTAAAAACTTATCCTTTTCTCAAGGTATTCCAACATATCTCTAAATGAATGAATTGGATGAGTTCATGATATGGGTTACTGAGTTCATGTTGTGATTTGTTTCTTTGCTATGAGTCCTTATCAAGCTTTTCATTTTCTGTCCTTTAGTGCACACCTAGTTTAGAATAGTTTCACTTTGTTTTAGTGTAAACTTCTCAGCTTTTTTTCAACATAAAAACCATAAAACCAAAAAAATCATAAAAACACTAAACACAACGTAGTAAGAAACAGATACCTAGGCACATACAGTGCACCACACTTCAGCGGTTTACTAGCCCTGGTTGACAATTAATGACCTCAATTTAGGAAAACTAAGTTGAGCACAACATTTTGGCGCCATTGCCGGGGAAGTGTAACTAGGTAGCCTTGTTTCTTATCACCCAAAAACAATGATATTCGTAGATAAAGAGACTCAAGGGGTAGATTCATAAGAAGCAGAAGCTTGATTCCTAGAGCCAGCACACCTCCAACTCAAACCCACATTCCGTCCTTTACTGATCCTAGACTTCCAGAGAACTTAAGCTCAGATATTCCATTAGAAAGACCTTCTAATTTACCCATTGAGCCTATCTTAGAATGAGATTCAGGAACCCCTGCTAGGGACATAAACTTTTCAACTTCTACAAAAGAATCAACCATGGCAGAAGAAGGGGGAGGAGGAGTTTTTAATGGAGAACACACACTATTTGGAGGGGGTAGAGGTAGAGGTAGAGGAGAAGGAGGTAGAGGTGTAGAAGGAGAAGGAGGCAGAGGAAGAGGTATAAGAGAGATGGGAAGCTCTTTTGGGTTCCCTATAGTAGATGAAGAAACCAATGCAACTATGAAAAACATTTCACCCTCTGTCCTTCCAAAATTTTATGGACTTAAAACTGAAGATCCTGAAACCTTCCTATTTGAATTTGAAGTCCTATGTAGAACTTATGGCTACTTACAAGATGCTCAAAAAATTAAATTATTTCCTTCAACATTGAAAGGAGCAGCATTGAAGTGGTTTATGAGTTTGATCAATAGTTCTATTAGGACATGGGAAAACATGAAACAAGCATTTCTAGAGAGGTATTTGGATTATTGTATGCCAGTCAATCATAAGGAGGAAGTGTTTAATATGCTACAAAAAGAAGATGAAAACTTGGAAGATTTGTTGGAGAGATTTCATTACAACATCAAAAGAGAAAAAATGGAAAACTTAGACCAAGACACCTTAAAATCTCTCTTGTTGAAAAAAATTAGGGATGAATGGTTAGATATCCTTAACATGATGGGAAAAGGGGATATATCTCAGCTCACATTACCTGAAATAGCTGAATTATGTATCAAAATTTCAAGAGGAAAATCTAAAACTGTAAAAGGACCAAGGGACCCTGCTCTTGTGAGGGCAAGTAAGTCTGCTTCTGGGACAGTAAGTAGGGTAGAAATAGGACATATTCTTGATGAGTTCAAATCTGATATCTTGGGGAGTCTTCGTGAACAAATAGACACCCTTAAGTTACAAAAAAAGCAAAAAGTTGAATCTGATGCCTTAGAAATCTTTTGTCCCAAATGTAGAAATAAACATGCCTTGAGAGAGTGCCCTTTGGATGCCAAAGTTGTGGAGACTTGTGTAATTTGTTCAGAAAAACATGAGACCAAGAGTTTTCCTTCACTTCCTAGTCTTAAAGTTGTCTTTCAAGAAGATACTCCTACAATTTCCACAGAATCTCTTAATTTTGTCTCTAGAAGGCCTTGGCAAGGACCTCAAACACAAGTATTTCATGATCAAATGTATAATCAACCCCCACCAAATTGGAATCCTTGGCAGCAACCTTGGCCCCAATTTCAAAATCAATCACAAAATTGGGCGCAAGGAGCACAAAATCCCTATGGAAGATACTCTCAGTATTACCAATATCCACCATCCTATCCACTATATCCACATTTCCCTCCTCAACAAAATTTTCAACAAAATTATCCACAAAATCCTCAAAATCCACAATATCAAAATCAACCACTTCCATTACCATTTCCTCAGAAAACAAATTAGTTTCCTGCCCAACCCATACCAAATCCCAACAATAAAAATCCTCAGAACACATACATGATAGAAGGCCAACAGTCTCAAAATTATTTGATCACTCCTTTAGACCTTAGTGATGTTCAAATTAGGTCTGGAAGAATAGTTTAAAAGAGGAAACCTTCTGTAATCATACAAGAGCAAGACAATTATGAGGAAAATTATCTACGGGTAAATAAAAGTCTTGAAGACAACACAACTTTCCAAGACTCAAAAATTGAAAAATCAAAACAAAAAGAACCAATAATTTCAACTCCTATATTAGAGCATCCATCAACATCCACTTCTACACCTCCCTTCCCAGAAAGATTACAAATTGATAGGGGTGTAGAAAAACAAATTATGGTGCCTAATTATGATTTTTTAGATGAGCTGAGAAATGTTTTTATTAAGATCCCATTATTGCAAGCCATCAAGGAAATTCCAATCTTAGCAAAAACAATAAAGGAGTTGAGCATGAAGAAAACAAGAAAAAGAATAAGAGAGATAAAGAAAATTCAACTGGCAGGAAAAATAGCAGATATCATGATGGGTAAGATTTCTATTCCAAAGTATCTAGACCCAGGAAATCCAGTTGTTAAAATTCACATCAATGGAATTGAGATCCAAAACACACTCATTGATTTAGGAGCAGCAATCAATATCATGAGCAGACAAATCATGGATAAACTAAAACTTCCTAATCTTCTTTTTACACCCACATTATTACAATTATCAGACAGATCTGTGATTAAACCTGATGGGGTAATAGAAGACATTCCAGTGTCCCTAGATTCTTGGGAGTATCCTGTGGATTTTATGATCCTAACTCCTAAGAATAATCTAAGAGGACACCCTATTATATTAGGAAGACCTTGGTTAGCTACAGCTGATGCTTTCATTAGTTGTAGATCCGGTGATATGTATATCTCTGATGGTAGTTCAACTAAGAAATTTACCTTGTATCCTCCAGCAAAGACAATTACAGATTTAGATGATACTCAATGGATAGAGGATGAAGAAGACTTACAACCTCTCTTCACAATTTCAAAAATTAGTGAAGATAGCCAAATTCTGAATACCTTGGAAAACTTTGAATCCTCTTCGGAATATAAACATGAACAATTTCAAGAAGAATCCAACATTGAGTTTTTTTCATCAAGGCAGATGTCTCTCTATTCCATGGATAAATTTGGCAACTCTACAATTGAGATATTTCCAGGCAAAACTTTAAACATAAACAAGAACCTAGAGAAATCTCAACAAGAAGAGCTAGTCAAGATATTAAAGAGACATTCTTCTGCATATGCATGGGAGTACACTGATATGAAAGGGATAAGCCCCAAGACTTGCACTCATCACATCTACATAGAGGAAAATTGTAAACCAATCAGACAACCTCAGAGACGGATGAATCCAAATCTTAGGGAGATTGTTAAAGAAGAATTGCAAAAATTATTGAATGTCAACTTTATCTATCATATTTCAGATAGTCAGTGGGTTTCTCCTTTGGTAATTGTGCCAAAGAAAAATGGTAAATGGAGGGTATGTATTGACTACCGGGAATTAAACAAAGCTACTCTTAAAGATCATTTTCCCTTACCCTTCATAGATCAGGTGTTAGACACATTAGTTGGAAAAAATTACTTCTCATTTTTATATGGGTTTAATGGTTATAATCAAATCCAAGTAGCACTGGAAGATCAAGACAAAACCACATTTACCTGTCCTTGGGGTACCTATGCTTACCGAGTATTTCCATTTGGACTATGCAATGCACCCGCAACATTTCAAAGGGCAGTACTAGGAATTTTTTCAGATCTAATACATGATTGTGTAGAGGTATATATGGATGATTTCATAGTTTATGGAAACACATTTGAAGAAGCCTTAGCAAACTTGGAAAAAGTCTTAAAGAGATGTAAAGAAGCAAATATTTCACTAAGTCATGAAAAGTGTTTTATGATGTTTACTGAAGGAATTGTTTTGGGTCATCACATTTCAGGGGATGGGATTAAAGTTGATGATTCAAAAGTTGAAGTCATCTCTAACTTATCTATTCCAAGTTGCCAAAAAGATGTTAGGATTTTTCTTGGATTTACAGGATATTATCGAATGTTTATAGAAAACTTCACCAAGATAGCATCTCCACTTTTCAAATTACTTACCAAAGACTGTGAATTCAAGTGGAATCCCGATTGCCAGTTAGCCTTTGAGACCCTGAAAACAAAAATCTATGAAGCACCTATTTTAAGGGGACCTAACTAGAAGCTACCTTTTCATATTTCAACAGATGCCTCAGATACAGCTCTAGGAGCAGTATTGGGACAAAAAGACCTGATTCCTTATGCCATCTACTATACCAGTAAAAATTTGACTCCTTCAGAGTTAAAATATACTATAACTGAAAAAGAGTTTTTAGCTGTTGTTCATGCCATAAACAAATTTAGACACTATATAACAGGCTATGAAAATTTTTTTCACACAGATCACTCTGCAATTAGATATTTAATGAAAAAATCAATTACTAATGGCAGAGTCATAAGATGGTTATTGCTTTTACAAGAATTCAACATTACCATTCTAGATAGGCCTGGAAAACAAAACACAGTAGCTAATTTCCTATCTAGACTCCAAAACATCCAAGACAATACCCCAGTTGAAGATCAATTCCTTGATGAATATCTTTTTGCAATTTCTACTCAAACTCCTTGGTTTGCTGACATTGCTAATTATTTAGTTTCAGGGAAATTTCCTTCAATAATGAATGCAAGAGACAAAATAAATATCATTTATGACAGTGAAAAATATTCATGGGTTGCTAATGAGTTATACAAGACATGTCCAGATTTTATCATTAGGAGATGTGTTCGGGAAGATGAGATGCCTAAGATTCTCAAGGCATGTCATGATGAACCTTGTGGCAGACACTTTGCTGATAAAAGGACAGCCTATAATATCCTTCATTTGGGATATTATTGGCCATCCCTTTTCAAATATGCTAAAGAGTATGTCAAAAGGTGTGATAGTTGCCAAAGGGTAGGGAAACCTTCTCCTTCGGGTGAGATGCCATTGCAGCCTCAGGTACATATTGAACCTTTTGAAAATGGGCTTTTGATTTTGTAGGGCCTATTATTCGTCCATCAAGACAAAAGAAATATATATTAGTTTGCACTGATTATGTTACTAAATGGGTAGAGGCCAAACCATTACTTTCTGCTACTGAATCATCTGTAGTTAATTTTCTTTTTGAGGATATTTTTACTCATTTTGGTGTCCCAAGAGAAATTTTTACAGATCAAGGAGCTCAATTTACATCAAGGCTAGTGGAACAAATGATGGAGAGGTTCAAAATCAGACATAGAAAATCTACTCCCTATCATCCACAAGAAAATGGTCAAGTGGAATCTACTAATAAGGTCATTAAAGGATCCTAACGAAGACTATCCATTTACATAGAAGAGATTGGGCAAATAGGCTTCCTGAAGCCTTGTGGCCCTATAGAACTACATGGAGAAGCACAATAGGCCATACTCCTTATGAACTTGTTTATGGAAAGCAAGTTTTGTTTCCCATAGAATTCCAGATTCAAACTTTCAAAATGGCAGTTCAGCTAGGACTTGATCTAACAGAGGCACAAAAGCACAGATTGGAGCAGGTTAATGAATTGGATGAGATCAGACAAGATGCAGTTCAGAAAACAAGTATAGTCCAACAGAAAAGGACTAGATGGCATGAAAAGTACATCAAAGAAAAGAAGTTCAAAGAAGGTGACTGGGTTCTCTTGTTTGATTCAAAGTTCAAAGATTTTCAAGGTAAATTCCAAACACATTAGCTTGGACCATATGAAATTGTGAAATTTTTTGACAATGGAGCAATAAAAATCAGGACAATAGATGAAGAAGATGTCACTTTTCTTGTGAATGGTCATAGATTGAAACTGTATCACAAACCACTGTCAAGAGAAGAATTTGTTAAGAGATTCCAGGAAAACAGTGATGTGAAGTTAATGAAGAAGAATTTTTCTTCTTCATCAACTTAATTAAATTTTCTGAAGTCAGATGATTGAAAAAAATAAAAATAAAAATAAAAATAAAGTATAAACATGAAAACCAATCACTAATTAGCATGTTTATACAGAAAAGGTGGAGTGAAAATCAGCATCTTTCTGACACTAGCTTTTCAAATCTTTTCTTTCTGCAAGCAGTTATTACAAAATCATAAGTGCAAATCCATTTCACTTATGATCCATCTCACTCCATTCATCCATACTCCATTTCATTCATTCATCCACACTTCATTCATTTCACTCCATGGTCCACCTCATTTCCATCCTAGATTTTTAAGTTTGATGTTTTTCTGCAATAGAATAATACACATCATGAATTGCAGGCTACTTTTCATACTCCACTCCACTTCATAAGTTGTGATCCATTTCACTCCATTATTCACTTCATTCATATTCTATTACACCATATTTCATTATCCATTTTCACTCATTCCATATGTTAGTCATCAGTATTTTTCACATGTTAGTGATGACTATATCCATAACTGAGTTTTCTAGAAGCTGATTTCCATATGTCAATTTGTCATCTAGAAAACCCTCATGAAACTTTTTTCGCCCTCTTACTTTTCAGTCTGCCCATGTCAAAGTTAAAACCCATTATCACTATTTTTTTTTAGCTTCAGCCCTACTGGCCCGTTCATCACAATTGAAAAGCAAATCCAAGTCTCCGTCGCAAAAAGCCTCCCCCCTCAAGTTAGGAAGGCCATATGTAAGGCATTTCACCCTTGGCAACCTTCAAAAGGCCAAAAAACCTTCATCTGCTACAGACCAATCATGACCAACCTCCTACTCTGCAAATCAAGTTGACAACAGCTCTAAGTCGCGCCACTTACACACCCCTAGGTCTCAGCACTGGATAAACCATAGTCTCAAGCTGATTATTAGGTGTTTCACAGTGTTTTATGGATTCTACAAAGATAGGAAATATAACTTCATCTCAGGAATAAATGCTTGAATCTACAGTTAGAAGAACAGCTGCTTCTAAATTTAACATGAGCCTGAGATATATCTACAAAAAAAAGAGTCACTCATCAAGACCTTGCAGTTTCCCTCCAGCATGAAAATCACAGTAAGAGAAAGACACCACTGTCAAAACAAACTGGTAATTTGTCATGGCCCAGAACCTCCTTCATTTACAAGCAGAGGGTTAGGGCGCCTCCTTCATCTACAAGCAGAGGGTGCTGGCCAGTATTAACTTAAAGGATTGCAGAAGCCCAGGTTTTCCTTTTACTGAACAGTGAAACAATAACTCCAGGTTTTCTGAATGTGAGTGATGATCATAATAGGGATAGAGTCTGAAGTATGTAAGGTGTAAGGGAGAACAGAGCTTGTCTCAGAAGAAATGTGTTTGTAAGCTAAATCAAGTGGAGTCAAGGAAACCTTGGAGAGACATATCATTAGTGAAACAATTCTAATCATAAGCAGCCTGCTGTTCCAACACGACCAATTTGAAGAGATGCTGACAAGTCATGTCATTACACAGGCAGAAGAAAAGGTGTTTGTTTTTCAAAGGGTGCTGACCTCCATAGTTACATAGATCATCTTCAAATGATTTGTCACAAAGTTGACCAACGCAAATGGTGAATTTTCAGTTCCCCTCAGCAAAGAAGCAGTACAGTGAGACAGTGACACCTTGACTAGGGTTTTTCTGAAGCACAGTAGTGATTGCAAGTAGAGGTGAAAGTATTAATGTTTTTCAAGTTTGTTTGCTTACCATCACATCCAAGAAAAACCCTTGTCAGCAAAGGACAAAATAATCTTCACATTGCCAAGTGAAGGGCCTCTTCGTTCATGAGCAAGATGGCCAAGGTATCAATGTTTTTGAAGATCGACCGGGTGAAAAGATGCAAAGCTGAAAGAGACAAAGAAAGAAACTAAAAGTCTTTACACAGTAGACAAGATGAAGCAGTTATGTTTCAAAAAGTGTATTGGCTTTCACCATAGGAAAATGTCTCACAAACTATACCTCATAGTGGACAGAGTATAATTTGAATATGTAGGCCATTTATATAAAAAAGGGGCAGCTCGTGAGGGAAGGGGTCAAACAACACCTCACCGTCACATTCCAAGAAGTCTATGATGCTTTCAAGTAAAAGTCACAGAGAAACATATGGCGAATGGATGCAACCAAAATATAGCACTTACAATCAAAGAAGAAACTTATGGATCACCTGGAAGCAGAGACTGTCAACCAAGTTGGGGAAAGACAGACCACCTCCCTTTTAAGAATGACAAAACAGTTTTCAAGGCTTTTCAAACAGATTTTGAATGGTTTTTCCTTGTTAGAAATATCACCTAAAGTGTCAAGCAGTGGACAGATTTGAAATTAGGGATGATTCTGTTACAAAGAAAGATCACTGCACTATTGAAAGGAAATGATAACTGTGTTTCAAAGAACCCTGTTTTTCCTGCTTCATAAGCTTATCCTTTCAGATATACATCACAAATGATGGGAGGCAATTCAAGATTAGTTCCCAAGATGGACATTGTGAATAGGTATACAATTTTATGAATAGGAAAAAGGAGTTTGTTTTGATAGACTGTCATTGTTTAGATGATTTGAAACAAACACAGTTTTTCATTATTCCAAAGGACAGATAATATCATAGATGATACACCTAGAAGCAAGAAAGTATGTTGAAAGGAGGCGCCTTTCTCAAATCAGAGGGCCATGATCAAGTCCAAATAGGGTCAGCACCAGTATCTGCTGGGAAAAGGTTGAAGGAGCAAGAAGAACGAGGTCACAAAGTTGTGTTTGCACATAAACCTCGTCTCACAGAACAAATCGTCTTCGTGTATTTTCGAGCGCTTTAAAGTGGGGTTACTTTATATAATAAATATCACCAGCATTTTTAAACACAGTGGCAGAGATGATATGAAGGTTATTGAGTTATTTTTCAAAGTTTGAAGTTCGGTGTTAAAGTTGTCACCCAAGGAACAAAACTGGCAAGAATCACCCTTCGAACACCTGTGCATAAGTAAAACAGAGTTCTGGCTTTTTAAGCCATTTTTGTTTTTATAAAGAGGTTGGTCCATGATTAACACGGTCTAAAAGCATAAAAAATCTCTCCAACGTATGTATCGATTGTGAATCCAAGTTGCAAATGCACCGAGGGTATTGTTCGAAAAAGTCAAAAGGGATGTGAACACCTTGCAAAAGCCAACCAAAAAATTTCATTTTACATTTAAAAACAGAGGTGACCATTGCAGAATTTGAAACGACATAAGAGCAAAGTCGAGGGTGAATTTTCATTTTCCAAATCACAGGTGAGTCTTCCTCTAAGTTCTCAGCACCAAAACGAAGAAGACTGGAACGATTTTGGGCATTTTGCACACGGTTTCAATTTTAAAACACCGCGCGACGCGCCTGGAAACGATTTTGCACAGGTGGTCAGTATATGCGCGATGCGCCTGTACACTGCGCCCGACCCCGACCCGACAGGCCACCCGAGTGGTTGTTTGCGCATCGTTCTTTCCCTGCGGAGTGTCGCGCAGGCTTGAAGACCTCCAGTGCAACTCCAGATCTCCCCAAAGGATTTCCATCGAATTTGAAGGTATTTTTACATACCATTCCCCTCGGTTTCAAAAGTGCTGAAGTGACATGAAGGTTTAAATCAAACTGTGGTGTGAGAGTAAGGGTTGGAAAAAATTGTCAAGTTTGACCTAATGAAGCTGTGTTTGAATGATAGATTCACTGCTAAAAGTGCCTAAGAGAAAACAGTGTGTTTGACTTTTACAATTTCCTCATAACATAGCATAACAGAACTTTCAAAACTCTGTCACTATACCAGAAAAATAGTGCCTTTTGCTGTGTGAGGTTTCGAGGTGTAAAGCGGTAATAATATGTTGAATGTGTTGTTTAAAGCACCTACAGGAAAGAATATGTGATTGAACTAAGAAAAGTGTTTTTCTTAAAAGGAGTTTGTTGGTTGAGAGATCTTTGATTGCCACTTCAAAAGAAACCTCTAAAAAAGGCAAAAAGAAGGCTTTGTTATAGAGAGACAGGGCTTATGTCTAAGGGAAAACATTCACATTATCTTCAGAGCATTGCCACATTCTTAAACAGTGAAGTGTAATCAGAAAAAGGGTTGTTGACAAAGGGCAGTATATAAGTTGAAAGCTACAGGGGAAGGTTGCTCACACTTCTCACAAAAGGACAGTATTCACTGTGTTTGTTGGTTGACTGCGTTGTGTTTTTCAAGCTTATTGATAAGTTGATATCCATCCAAAGTAAAGGTTTTTCTAACATAACCAGAGGTGTTACATTGGTAAGAGGTCTTGCTTATCTTGCAAAGTAAAGACTCTTGCAGGCCTTGTTGAAAACTCTTTGAGGCATTTTCCAAAACTCTGTCACCTTGTTCAGAACTATGAATTTGACTGTATACCTACACTGAGATTTGATTGCATAGCCATAAGTCTGTTGATTCATTAGCACTCCAAGAAGAGCAGGTTTTTAATGATTGCAAAGTCTACCATGGGCAAAGATTAGATGTATTGAGTGACTTCTTAAAAAATTCACAAGAAAGGAGTGATTTCTTAACACTGTGCACAGGGAATTTACCCAGCAGTCTGTCTCCTTTTTACTATATGGTATCCTATTGAGAAATCTGCCTGGCTGAGGTACATTCAAGGTAGAAGGCTACTTTTTAAGAGAGCAGAGGTTGTGTATTATAATAAACTTGTTGCAAACCATCCAAATCACATTGTTTCTCTATCAAAGCAGTACATTGACACAGTTCGACCCCAACAGGGTAGTTTACACACAGTGAAGCAGATTGTCTCTTCCAAAGCATATTCAGGTCAAAATGCCTCCAAGGCAAGACAACAGGAGCGGCCCGCATAAAAGATATGAGCCAATCTCTACAGAAGAGGTTAATGCTCATCCATCTGTCCTTTTCAACTTCCATGAAGTAGGTTGCCTAGATTTTTGCCAGAAAATACAAGAAGTCAAAAAAATTTCGCCATTAACACACTTATGCGCCCTAAGATTCAAAGAAAAACATTTCCAAGTAGCAGGTCTTGATTTCAAGATTTCTCCAAGGTATGTGTCCAAGGCCACCAAGATTCCATATCATGGCGAAAAATGGTTCAAACAAGCTCATCTTGACTTAGAAGATTACAAGCCTTTCATCAAGCCTGAGCATAGAGAGGCTTTCACTGCTATTTTCCCTTTTTCATATCTCCTTGACAGCTATACTCCTCTTATGAAAGTCATAATGAAATATTTCACTTGTGAAGGGAGGTTTGATCGAATTTATGCCTACCATGTTCGATTATTGATGCATTTTACTAGAAGCAGGCAACTAAACCTCCCTTACTTTTTATTCAAGAGCATCGAGAAGATGGCATCTACTATCCAGAAGAAGGCCCCACCTCTGCAAATACCTTCCCTTTTCCATCATTCTCTAATCAAGATTATCTTCCTACACCCGCTAGAGAAAAAAGAGGTTCCATGGGATGTATTCATCAGTCATCCAGATTTTTCTACTGTTCCTCCTGTCCATGTGTCTCCCACTCAGCCTATCCATCGCCCGGTACCCTTGTCCAGTAGGCCTACTCCTAGAAGGCTCAGAATGACTATAGGACAGCCAAGTGAACAGGAAGAAGGAGAGGGTAGTAAAAAGCAGCAAGAGGAAAGGGATGAAGGACAGCAGGTAGAAGATGATGAACAGCAGCAAATAGAAGGTGGAGGACAACAGGTCCAAGATGAGGAACAGCAGCAAATAGAAGGTGAAGGTCAGCAAGTACAAGATGAGGAACAGCATCAGCTTGATTTTGGCGAAGAAGACCAGCAGTTTGAAGCACCAATTGAACAAGGCATTGATGAAGAACAGCAAGCTAATGTTGGCGTACAGGGGCAGCCAAGTGAACAACAAGAAGAAGACATCCAGCAGCTTCAAGGAGAGCAGCAAGTTCAGGAAGATGTCAAAGGTAAATTAGTTGTTTCTCCTCCTCCCAAAAGAACAAAGCTCAGCACAGAAATGAAGAGAGGGTCCAAGGCTACCACTCTAACAGTGACAAAGGTTGTTCCTAGCAAAAGGAAATCGCCCAAAAGGACACCTACTAGCATGCCAAGGAGTAAAAGCGCAAGATTGGCCTTCAAAGGGAAAAGCAAAGTTGGAGAAAGTACAAAGCATGGAAGTGCATTGGCTGTCATCCCTATCCAAAGCGATGATAGTGATAATGAGGCCCGCCTTCTTGAAAACCTCCTAATTCATAAAGAGGGGCAAATTGAGGCATTAGAGGAGGATCTTCAAAGGGCAAGGAACTTCAACCACTTCTTAGAGATTCAAAACAAACAGATGAATGTTCACACAACTGTTCATGAGGCACGGGCGATCAAATATAAGAATGAGGCAGCTAAGGCGCAAGCAAGGATAGAAGAACTCATTGGTGAGTTTGATGAGGAAGAGGAGGAATACCAGCCTAGGCGGAAGAGGCCTAGGACCATAGGGCTTAAAAGAGCCTTGGAAAAGCAGAAAGCAGAAGAACAAGCCCATCTCCAAGCCTTTCCTCTCACTGCACTCCTTGAGCAGGAAATTGAAGAAAACAAAGAGGCATGGCTTGGAAGAGCCAACAAACACTTGGAGATGAAACTTGAAAGGGCGAACAGAGATCTAGAGCTGCAAAGGAAGAGGACTCATCACTTTCAAAAGTTGAATCAGTTTGCCAGGCGCAAACTAAAGGCAGCCCAAGAGAAATTGAAGAAGGCAAAGGGGAAGCGCCCGGCACGGAAAGAGGAGAAAAGCACATCAGCTCTTGACATTTTGGCCTCCGCTTCGGAGAATGTTGCTAGGGACCCGTGAGGGTCATGCATGCCAATTTTGGGCCCATTTCTGCAACTTTTTGTTTTTTGGCATTTTTTGGGTTTTTGGTCGAAAACTCATAATTTCGCCATTTCAGTTTGAGGATTTTTCAAGGGAGAAGGATGATACCAGTTGATGCCATAATTCTATGATTAGGTCCCCAGCGATTTTCAGAGCATTCGGAGATCATTCGCCCCCTCAAAACGGCGAAAAATGCTCACTTTTTGCACATTCTGCCCGTCATATCAGCAGTCTGCTATTTCCTGGCTTTTTACACACAGGTACAGATTTGGAGGACTTCCGGGCATCAGATTGAGGTGATTTCAGTTGCGCCGGAAAGTAGACATAGAAATATTTCCAACGAGCTATCATGAGCCTCGTTTTGACACCAGGAAGGCTGCCATTTGTCTCCAGCAAGTCAGGGGACCTTTTTCTGATATAAATTTGAAGTATTTTTGCAATTTTTGAACCTCAAAAATCTGCTTTTTCCAAATGTGCGTTTAGCTATTTTTGCACTTGGAAAATGATGCAAAGTCAATATAATTTCGGTTTTTAGCATTTTTTAGATATTTATGGGATATTTTGTGCCTTAGGCTTTGCAAAGCCTCAAGGACAAGTTTAGATATTTTGATTAGGCCAATGGGATAGCTAGTTGCTCCATGAGGTTTTCCTCACTCAAGCCTATTTATTCCACAAGGCTTCATTGTAAAACAAGGCTGAACTTGAGAGAAGAATCAATATATTGGTCATATGAGCTTTGAAGAACATACTTGTGTTATGATTTTTGACTGCCTCTTGGATGCTTTTGATGAATGATGAAGGATTGTTGATGGATTCCATGACATGGTAGAATGGTATAGTGTTTCTTGCTTTGTTGTTGTCTTCTGGTTTTCATTCATGATACATGCTTCTTGCTGCTATAGATCAGTAGAGATTAAGCTTGAGATATGCCCATGGAGGCACCTCAAAATTCCTGAATCTTCATAGCTTTATGTTTTCTTCTTCCTTAGTCATACTAAAGAATTCTTAACTGCTCTTTAGTAACTTAAGGTATTGTTGCTAGTTTTATTTACAAGTTCTATGTATGTTGAGTAGGATGTATGGTGTGCCCTGCTTACCTATAAACTGTCCATAGTTCGGTCCATGAAACTATCTCTTTGACTGATTAGTTTATCATCTTGTTGAACCAAGGAGGCCTAGTCCCGATCTAGCCCTTTGCCTAAAACTGTGAAAGCTTGTTTGTCAAAGTGCCCAATAACTTAGAGACTATGTTTAGGTGTTCCAGCATAGTATTTTGAGTTGTTCGTCCTTCTTATGTGTTTTCCCCAAAGTCTGATAGCCATTTACCGAGGTTAGAAGGTCTTATACTTATATGCATGGCTGGAATGTTTGATTTCTATGTATTAATTAGCTCATAGTTACATTTAGCATGATTAATGGCTTGCTATAACATGTTTATGTCTGCTATTAACTAGTTACACTTGAAATCCCTTGTCTTTCACAAAATTGATGTTCATTTACTCCATTTTGCCCAAATATCATTTCTACCTTGAATCAAATCGGCCCTACTGCAGCCTTACATCATCATCTCATAGCTTCCTTGACCTGTTTGACCCCATAGCCCAATTGATCTAACTTCTTGTTACCCATTTTATATCTTTGATCAGTTTTAACCCTCACAAACTTAAAAACAAAAAACAAAAAACATACTTCATAACTAGCCTAATATCAGAACACCATAAGAAAACACACCGATATCTTTTACATCTAATAGAGAGAGCCCTCTCTGAGTCCAGGAAGGCTAGGTCCTTGGGCTCCAAAGCTTGGTTTGATGTTACATCGTCATTTGGCTCACTAATCGGCCAAATCACGGGACCCTAACCTAATGGTGATCACGGTGGGACGTATTGAGTTCATGATGGTCTAGCAAACTTTATAGACTCCTTAGCCCTTCAAATTTTAACTTAAACCATCAGCCTTTAGAATCATTTAGTGTAAACTCTCTGCTTCACCATCTTAGCAAAGTGATGAATCGGGTTTATAACACTCCTACATCCTAGGCTGCACATAAAACTCAGAAAAAACCCCAAAACACTCCCTTAGATTGGTTTTTGTAAGTATTGGTGGTGGACCATACAAGTATATCTTGAAACAAACTGATAATCCACCTGGCGACTCCACTAACATCTAGTAGGCCTTACTATTTTACCAAACTCTAGGTTACTATCCGATAGACCTATCCCATCGCTCACTAACATAGCGGGAGATGGTGGGACACTGAGTACATGATAGTCTTGCAAATTCTCATAGACTCTTTTGTCCTTTAGATACTTAAACAAGCAAGCAGTTCATAGACCCATTTAGAGTAAACTCTTTTTGTTCTCATCACCCTAGCAAAGTGTTGAAACAAGTCTAGGATACTTTAAACCATAGGCTGCACATAACTTCAGAAAATCTAAAAAATATTTCCAGATTAGTTACCGGCAGTGGACCATAGCTATCTTCACAAAAACAACCCAGTTCCACCTGGCGACTCCACTAGTTCATCCTTTTTATTTTGACCATCCTTCACCTTAGTAGAACTTTAGAGAAATCACTCATCCAAAACATTCACCAACACCATTCTCTCTAAACTATGGATCCAAAATCTGGCTTCACGAAGAATTAACACCAGATCCCATCCAGACCCAAATCCCCCTATCATAGTAGATGACCCAGAGAAGATTCTGTGGCAAGCTTCCGAAACTGATCATCTAGCTACTGGTAGATCCATCCGAAAAACAAGATCTGTACCTAAACATCTCACTATCCTAACAGATTCACCTTTTGAATTGGAGTCATCACAAACTTTTCCCAGAAGCAAATCATATAGTAAGATAAACTTTGACGATCTTGAACCCCTAAACCCACCACAGAGTCCTAGTAGAGAAGCTTCACCTACCACTCCTCCTGATTTCCATCTCCTCTATCAGTTTGGCTCCTACCATCCCAGTTCTGCTCAAAACCAGATCACTAGTCCAAGTTCATCCGCCACACCTGGTCAAACCACCACTGTTCAAACCACTTCATCTCAGCCTACTAGTCCTCATCTTGTACATCATCCATTATCTCCAGTCATGGCAGCCTGGTATGCACCTTTGGTGTTGCCACCGCCCTTGGCTCCTCTCCCAAATAAATATCAAGAAAAAATCCCACACTTTACTGGAGAAGACACCACTACACCTCAACAACATATAAGTAGGATGACTGATGCTTATGAATACCTGGAGGTACAAGACGAGACCGTCAGAATGAGAATATTCACCCAAAGTCTTGGCGGTGAACCCAAAGCATGGTTCAAAAGCTTGACTCCAAACAGCATCCATGATATCCCAGAACTACATCAAGTCTTCAGAAATAGGTGGGAAATTCGAAGAAACCCCATTCAAATCCTGTCATAATATAACAACTTTAAACGGGAAAATGGAGAAAGTGTCCAGGCTTACTGTACTAGGTTCAATAGTGTATATAACTCCCTCCCACCTCATTTCAAACCCCCACTTGGTTTAGCCTTGGAAAAATTCCCCG
This sequence comes from Pinus albicaulis, assembly GCA_034641835.2. Classification (NCBI taxonomy): domain Eukaryota; kingdom Viridiplantae; phylum Streptophyta; class Pinopsida; order Pinales; family Pinaceae; genus Pinus; species Pinus albicaulis. The sequence goes on from JAXQQM020092977.1 coordinate 202,809, forward strand.
AGGGGTTTGATCCTGACATGACATATCATCTGAGAGACAAGGATCCCCCTACCTTAGAGGAAATGCAACAAATAGCCATAAAATCAGATTCCAACTAAGCAGAAAAAAGAGCCAGGACTAGATCAGAAAGAAAGGTCACATATAAAGATGAGGTCTCCACTTCATCACCTTCCCTAGATCCCAGAATAGATGACTTAGTCAAATCCATGGCCAAAATGTGGGAAAAGATAAATGAAAAGGCGCCTATTAGGGACAACCAGCGAAACCCTCCAAACAGAAACCGAAACCAAAACTTTAGGAGGGAGCAGCCACAAAACAGACCAAGGGAAAATGACCAACAGATTAGGCCACCATTCAATGAAAACTATGTGGAAGAAGATGATAGAGATACAGAACCTCTTGATGAGCATCATTTAAACCTCATAGGATCTGATAATGAGAGTGAGGTGTACCTCACAGAATAATAACAAGCGTTCTTTTCTCCTGATCAGGATGAGACCAACTATGAAGATCCCGACGACCCTGCCATAGATTTTCAGAATGCCATTATAGAAGCTCACAGGCAATATGACCTTAGAAGCAAAAGAAACCGAGATAATGCCAAGAAAGGTAACTCAGATACTGCTAAATCCCCTGATACCATCCTCAAGAAAACATCAAGCAGTGAAAAAATCAAGGTTGAGAAGACTGACCAAAGCAAAGCTAAATTTACCCAAACTAGTCCTCTCTCAGATACTCCTGGTACTTCTACAAAGGTCATCGAAACAACTATGGCAAACAAAATCCCAAAGCAAGGTCAACAAACTCAGAACATAGAGAAGGTCGTGGCTGAAAAAGCTGAAACAAACATATCTAAACTTCAGTTGCCTTTTAGCTTTGAAGGCGAAATCGCCAAGATCAAGATCACCATGCCTCTTACTGAACTCATTGCCCAAAACTATTATAAATCCCAAGTACTAAAAGTCTTAAATCTAGATAATGATGTAAACACTGTTAATCTGGCTGATGACACTCCTGAAGTGTTGTTTGGTCCAAGGATAGAGGGAAAATTCCAAGAGGGAACTACTCTCCCATTTTACATCAGCCTAAACATCCACGACCAAATCCTCCACAATGCCATGCTAGACTCCGGCGCCTCGCATAATCTTATGCCGAAGGTAGTAATGGAAAGACTAGGCTTGGAAATCACAAGACCATACAAAGACTTATATTACTTTGATTCAAGTAGAGTCAGATGTCTGGGTTTGATCAAAGACCTTTGTTTTAGTCTGGCCCAAATACCTGCAAAACATCTCATCATGGATATAGTAGTGGCAGACATTCCTCCCAAGTATAGGATGCTTCTATCCAGATCTTGGGGAGCCAAACTCCAAAGGAATATCCAACTGGACATGTCATATGCCACCATTCCTGTGTTTGGCAAGACCAGAATACTCTACCGAGAATCACACATGAAATATATGATTAGCAGTCAAGATAGGCCAGAAAACATTCCAATGTGTTCCTCGCGTTCCGACCTGAACTCTTTCATTATGCATATTGATGAAAACATGGAGGAAGAGTCAGAGGACACTGATATAGACTTAGATCCACCACATCAGTTGTCCCTGGTGCCTTATGATGAACTAGACACTCAAAACTACCATGATCATGAACAAATGTGTCTTGAGGAAAGTAAGTTTTCCCTTTCCGAAGTAGGATTAGAGCAAGAAGCGCAAACCCTTATATACTATAAAGCAAATTTCTCTAGCTTTAGTCAAACACCAACAGTAACTTGTGGAAATTTCTTCCGGGTAAAGGCTTTAGAAGACCTACACATCATAAACATGTTTGGAACCCTGGAGCAAGGGAGTTTAATGTTTCTACCATACCTCAAAGATTTACCATCATGTGACCCTCCTACTGCAAATAAAGCTTTAACTATAGCCTCAGCGGCTCAAAATCTTGAGAAAATGCCAGATAAACTTCTTATGAGTAAGAATGATAGTTGCAATCCCAGCATACCTGAACTACAGAAATTGGCTCATATTCTGTCTTTTCATGAAGAACTTAGAAATGCTAAAATCAGAAATCTCATGCAGAATACCAATTTCTACAGAAAAAGCAAGGGAAACTACTGTGTCACTACCTTCCCCTCAAAGAAAAACTTTGACAAGAGAGAACACAACAATCTGAAACAAACTGAAATAATCAGGGATAAAACAGATGGTCATAGAGTCTGCTTTGATTTTAGAAATAATACTGCATATCCCTATAATAGAAATTATGTTTTTTCTACCCAAGACCATGATTTACCAATTAAAAATGCTTTTAATCATGTTTTTTCACAAGATGATGTTTCAGGTCATGGTCATAAGATTCCCTTTCAAAGTAGACAGCTTAAAGATTTTTTCCAGTTTGCGGGAGGTAGATATGATTTCAAGTTCAAAATTGCAAAACCACCCAATATCAGAAATCTGTTCATGAAGGCCATGTTCCCAGTTTTAAATTTCTGCATTTTTGCATACCTTGATGATGTCATTATCTATTTCAAGAATGACCAAGAGTACATGCATTACCTGAGGAAAGCATACAGTAGGGAAAGGAGTGGAAATCAGATATTCAAAGAGGTACAGAGGGAAGATACCGGGCTGTTCAGAGATTCTTGCATGAATCCCTATGTCATGTTAGAGAGAGAAAATTTCCCAAATTTTTCTTTTCAGGAGTTAAGTGGGCCAAGGGTGAGAGGATATCCTTACGAGGATAAGATGCTTAAATTCCGTCATTTCCAAGATTTTTGAGTTTGAAACACTTTCCGTCATTGTACATACCATTGTTTGAAATATTGAAAAGATAGAAAAATCAAAAATAGTAAAAGATAGGAAAGTCAAAAACAGTAAAAACAGAAAAGAGGGCGAGTGAAGATAGAACAAAGGCCCCATATTCCAAAAAAATAGTCTTTCAGAAAGCAAGCAAGTCTAAATGCCGCTACTAATGCTTCAAAGTCTTGTTCAGCTATCTAGCCTAATCATAGCTGAGCATGTTTAAATTTATTTGCTGATAAGTTAGTGAGTGCAAAGATAGTCAACATTGTGTAAGATTGACTTATCACAGAGCTTAGATTAGGGAGAGATTCTGGTTCCACATGCCTAAAACAGAACCAAAGAGAGAAGCAAGGGATGAAAAACACATTGTACATCTTAGCCCCGCTTGTCTAGTTTCCTTTTATTGCAGAATAACATTTGTGTGCAGCTTGTCTTTTATGCCGCAAATGCATGACAAATCAGACTGTCTAATCCTGATTTGATCATTTTTGAATTTCATGTTTTAGATTAGAGAACAAAATCCTGTCAAACTGCTTAATCTTGACAGTCGATCTAGCTTTAGGTAGAGTAATGAAGGAGTTCATCAGTTTAATCTGAACTCCTGGCAGATATAAGAGTAGAAATAGATAGGTTCATTTTGCAAAAAAAAAAATATGCATTGTCAAAAGGCTGCTAGTTCAAATGCGCCAAAGAGAAGAAAAAATGTTAGGAAAGATAGTGGGGTAGGTAGAAGTATCATTGACGTTAATCATGTTGTCATTTTTTAGAAATAGCATCAAAGAAAGGTAAATTTTGCACCAATGGATAAGGCACTGGTCTTCGTAAGCCAAAAATCTGAATTCTGGACACCTCTTGACGAGGAGATGCCCTCCCCAAATGGAGCCACTGTTAGTCATCAGTATTTTTCACATGTTAGTGATGACTATATCCTTAACTGAGTTTTCTAGAAGCTAATTTCCATATGTCAATTTGTCATCTAGAAAACCCTCATGAAACTTTTTCGCCCTCTTACTTTTCAGTCTGCCCATGTCAAAGTTAAAACCCATTATCACTATTTTTTCTAGCTTCAGCCCTACTGGTCTGCCCATCAGCTCTAAAAAGCAAATCCAAGTCTGTTGCAAAAGCCTCCCCTAAGTTAGGAAGTGGCGCTTTAAGGCATTTTACCCTTGGCAACCATCAAAAAGCCAAAAAACCTTCATCTGCTACAAACCAATCATGACCGACCTCCCACTCTGCAAATGAAATTGACAACAGCTCTAAGTCGCGCCACTTACACACCCCTAGGTCTTAGCACTACATAAACCACAGTCTCAGACTGATTATTAGGTGTTTCACAGTGTTTTATGGATTCTACAAAGATAGGAAATATAACTTCATCTCAGGAGAAAATTCTTGGATCTACATTCAGAAGAACAGCTGCTTCTAAATGTGAAAATGAGCCTGAGATATATCTGCAAGACAGAGAGTCATTCATCAAAACCTTGCAACTTCCTTTCAGCATGAAAATCACAGTAAGAGAAAGACACCACTGTCACAGCAAACTGGTAATTTGTCATGGCCCAGAACCTCCTTCATTTACAAGTAGAGGGTTAGGGCACCTCCTTCATCTACAAGCAGAGGGCACTGGCCAGTATTGACTTAAAGGATTGCAGAAGCCCAGGTTTTCTTTTTACTAAACAGTGAAACAGTGACTCTAGGTTTTTCTGAGTGTGAGTGATGATCATAACAGGGCTAGAGTCCGAAGTATGCAAGTTCAAGGGAGAATAGAGTTTGGTCTTGTAAAGGAAGTCATGTGAAGTTTTCAAATCATGTGAATTGATGAAACCTTGGAGAGACATGCCATTAGTAAAAACAATTCTAATCATAAACAGCCTGCTTTTCCACAAGACCAAATTGAAGAGATGCTGACAAATCATGTCATTACACAGGCAGAAGAAAAGGTGTTTGTTTTTCAAAAGGATGTTGACCTCCATAGTCACAAAGACTATCTTTCAAATAATTTGTCATAAGTTGACCAAAGCAAATGATGACATTTCAGTTCCCCTCAGAGCAGTGCAGTGAGACAGTGACACCTTGACTAGGGTTTTTCTGAAGCATAGTAGTGATTGCAAGCAAAGGTGACAGTATTAATGTTTTTCAAGTTTGTTTGCTTACCATCACATCCAAGAAAAACCCTTGTCAGGCAGGCTTATCAAACAATCTTCAGATACTTTGCCAAGTGAAGGGCCTCCTTCGTTCATGAGCAGATGGCCAAGGCATTGAATGTTTTTGAACACTGATTGGTCAAAAGATGTAGCGGAAAGAGACAAAGAAAGAAAGCAAAAGTCTTTACACAGGTGACAGATGGTGTTTATGTTTCAAAAAGTATTGGTTTTCCTACCCATAGGAAAATGTCTGTCAAACTATACCTCATAGTGGACAGGAGACAATTTGAATATGTAGGCCATTGATACAAAAAAGGGGCAGTTTCCTTGAGGGAAGGGGTCAAACAACACCTCACTGTCACATGCCAAGAAGTCTAAAGGAGCGCCTTTCAAGTAAACAGAGAAATATGGTATGAATGGATGCAACTAAAATATGGCACTTACAATCAAAGAAGGAACTTATGAATCACCTGGAAGCAGAGACTGTCAACCAAGTTGGGAAAAGACAGACCACCTCCCTTTTAAGAATGACAAAACAGTTTTCAAGGCTTTTCAAACAGATTTTGAATGGTTTTTCCTTGTTAAAAATATCACCTAAAGTGTCAAGCAGTGGACAGATTTGAAATTAGGGATGATTCTGTTACAAAGAAAGATCACTGCACTATTAAAAGGAACTGATAACTGTGTTTCAAAGAGCCCTGTTTTTCCTGCTTCATAAGCTTCTCCTTTCAGATATACATCATAAATGATGGGAGGAAATTCAAGATTAGTTCCCAAGAGGACATTGTGAATAGGTATACAATTTTATGAATAGGCACAAGGAGTTTGTTTTGATAGACTGTCATTGTTTAGATGATTTGAAACAAACACAGTTTTTCATTATTCCAAAGGACAGATATATCATAGATGATACACCTACAGGCAGGGAAGTATTTTGAAAAAGAGGCGCCTTTCTCAAATCATAGGGCCATGATCAAGTCCAAATAGGGTCAGCAAACTTGGCATCTACAGTGGGAAAAGGGTTGAAGGAGCAAGTAAAGACCGAGGCTGTCAAAGCAAGTTGACAATACAAACCCTGTCCTTACAGAAACAAATCAGTCTTCAGGTATTTTCTTGACAGTTTTAAAGAAGGGTTACTTTACCTCATAAATATCACCAGCATCATTAAACACAGTGGCACAGATGATATGAAGGTTATTGAGTTATTTTCAAAGTTTGAAGTTCGGTGTTAAAGTTGTCACCCAAGGAACAAAACTGGCAAGAATCACCCTTCGAACACCTGTGCATAAGTAAAGCAGAGTTCTGGGTTTTTGAGCCATTTTTGTTTTTATAAAGAGGTTGGTCCATGATTAACACGGTCTAAAAGCATAAAAAATCTCTCCAACGTATGTATCGATTATGAATCCAAGTTGCAAATGCACCGAGGGTATTGTTGGAAAAAGTCAAAAGGGATGTGAACACCTTGCAAAAGCCAACCAAAAAATTTCATTTTACATTTAAAAGCAGAGGTGACCGTTGCAGAATTTGAAACGACATAAGAGCAAAGTCGAGGGTGAATTTGCATTTTCCAAATCACAGGTGAGTCTTCCTCTAAGTTCTCAGCACCAAAACGAAGAAGACTGGAATGATTTTGGGTATTTTGCACACGGTTTCAAGTTTAAAACACCGCGCGACGCGCCTGGCAAACTGCGCGACGCGCCTGGAAACGATTTTGCACAGGCGGTCAGTATATGCGCGACGCACCTGTACACGGCGCCCGACCCCGACCCGACAGGCCACCTGAGTGGTTGTTTTCGCGCCGTTCTTTCCCTGCGGAGTGCCGCACAGGCTTGAAGACCTCCAGTGCAACTCTAGCTCTCCCCAAAGGATTTCCATCGAATTTGAAGGTATTTTTACATACCATTCCCCTCGGTTTCAAAAGTGCTGAAGTGAAATGAAGGTTTAAATTAAACTGTGGTGTGAGAGTAAGGGTTGGAAAAAATTGTCAAGTTTGACCTAATGAAGCTGTGTTTGAATGATAGATTCACTACTAAAATTTCCTAAGAGAAAACAGTGTGTTTGACTTTTACAATTTCCTCATAACATAGCATAACAGAACTTTCAAAACTCTGTCACTATACCAGAAAAATAGTGTCTTTTGCTGTGTGAGGTTTCGAGGTGTAAAGCGGTAATAAGATGTTGAATGTGTTGTTTAAAGCACCTACAGGAAAGAATATGTGATTGAACTAAGAAAAGTGTTTTTCTTAAAAGGAGTTTGTTGGTTGAGAGATCTTTGATTGCCACTTCAAAAGAAACCTCTAAAAAAGGCAAAAAGAAGGCTTTGTTATAGAGAGACAGGGCTTATGTCTAAGGGAAAACATTTCACATTATCTTCAAAGCATTGCCACATTATTAAACAGTGAAGTGTAATCAGAAAAAGGGTTCTTGACAAAGGGCAGTATATAAGTTGAAAGCTACAGGGGAAGGTTGCTCACACTTCTTACAAAAGGACAGTATTCACTGTGTTTGTTGGTTGACTGCCTTGTGTTTTTCAAGCTTATTGATAAGTTGATATCCATCCAAAGTAAAGGTTTTTCTAACATAACCAGAGGTGTTACATTGGTAAGAGGTCTTGCTTATTTTGCAAAGTAAAGACTCTTGCAAGCCTTGTTGAAAACTTTTTGAGGCATTTTCCAAAACTCTGTCACCTTGTTCAGAACTATGAATTTGACTGTATACCTACACTGATATTTGATTGCATAGCCATAAGTCTGTTGATTCATTAGCACTCCAAGAAGAGCAGGTTTTTAATGATTGCAAAGTCTACCATGGGCAAAGATTAGATGTATTGAGTTACCTCTTAAAAAATTCACAAGAAAGGAGTGATTTCTTAACACTGTGCACAGGGAATTTACCCAGTAGTCTGTCTCCTTTTTACTATATGGTATCCTATTGAGAAATCTGCCTGGCTGAGGTACATTCAAGGTAGAAGGCTACTTTTTAAGAGAGCAGAGGTTGTGTATTATAAGAAACTTGTTGCAAACCATCCAAATCACATTGTTTCTATGTCAAAGCAGTACATTGACACAGTTCGACCCCAACAGGGCAGTTTACACACAGTGAAGCAGTTTGTCTCTTCCAAAGCATATTCAGGTCAAAATGCCTCCAAGGCAAGACAGCAGGAGCGGCCCACATAAAAGATATGAGCCAATCTCTACAGAAGAGGTTAATGCTCATCCATCTGTCCTTTTCAACTTCCATGAAGTAGGTTGCCTAGATTTTTGCCAGAAAATACAAGAAGTCAAAAATTTTTCGCCATTAACACACTTATGCGCCCTAAGATTCAAAGAAAAACATTTCCAAGTGGCAGGTCTTGATTTCAAGATTTCTCCAAGGTATGTGTCCAAGGCCACCAAGATTCCATATCATGGCGAAACATGGTTCAAACAAGCTCATCTTGACTTAGAAGATTACAAGCCTTTCATCAAGCCTGAGCATAGAGAGGCTTTCACTGCTATTTTCCCTTTTTCATATCTCCTTGACAGCTATGCTCCTCTTATGAAAGTCATAATGAAATATTTCACTTGTGAAGGGAGGTTTGATCAAATTTATGCCTACCATGTCCGATTATTGATGCATTTTACTAGAACCAGACAACTAAACCTCCCTTACTTTTTATTCAAGAGCATCGAGAAGATGGCATCTACTGTCCAGAAGAAGGCCCCACCTCTGCAAATACCTTCCCTTTTCCATCATTCTCTAATCAAGATTATCTTCCTACACCAGCTAGAGAAAAAAGAGGTTCCATGGGATGTATTCATCAGTCATCCATATTTTTCTACTGTTCCTCCTGTCCATGTGTCTCCCACTCAGCCTATCCATCGCCCGGTACCCTTGTCCAATAGGCCTACTCCTAGAAGGCTCAGAATGACTACAGGACAGCCAAGTCAACAGGAAGAAGGAGACGGTAGTAAAAAGCAGCAAGAGGAAAGGGATGAAGGACAGCAGGTAAAAGATGAGGAACAACAGCAAATAGAAGGTGGAGGACAGCAGGTCCAAGATGAGGAACAACAGCAAATAGAAGGTGAAGGTCAGCAAGTACAAGATGAGGAACAGCAGCAGCTTGATTTTGGCGAAGAATACCAGCATTTTGAAGCACCAAATGAACAAGGCATTGATGAAGAACAGCAAGCTAATGTTGGCGAACAGGGGCAGCCAAGTGAACAACAAGAAGAAGACATCCAGCAGCTTCAAGGAGAGCAGCAAGTTTAGGAAGATGTCAAAGGTAAATCAGTTGTTTCTCCTCCTCCCAAAAGAACAAAGCTCAGCACAGAAATGAAGAGAGGGTCCAAGGCTGCCACTCTAACAGTGAAAAAGGTTGTTCCTAGCAAAAGGAAATCACCCAAAAGGACACCTACTAGCATGCCAAGGAGGAAAAGCACAAGATTGGCCTTCAAAGGGAAAAGCAAAGCTGGAGAAAGTACAAAGCATGGAAGTGCATTGGCTGTCATCCCTATCCAAAGCGATGATAGTGATAATGAGGCCCGCCTTCTTGAAAACCTCCTAATTCATAAAGAGGGGAAAATTGAGGCATTAGAGGAGGATCTTCAAAGGGCAAGGAACTTCAACCACTTCTTAGAGATTCAAAACAAACAGATGAATGTTCACACAGCTGTTCATGAGGCACGGGAGATCAAATATAAGAATGAGGCAGCTAAGGCGCAAGCAAGGATAGAAGAAATCATTAGTGAGTTTGATGAGGAAGAGGAGGAAGACCAGCCTAGGCGGAAGAGGCCTAGGACCGTAGGGCTTAAAAGAGCCTTGGAAAAGCAGAAAGCAGAAGAACAAGCCCATCTCCAAGCCTTTCCTCTCACTGCACTCCTTGAGCAGGAAATTGAAGAAAACAAAGAGGCATGGCTTGAAAGAGCTAACAAGCACTTGGAAATGAAGCTTGAGAGGGCGAACAGAGATCTACATATGCAAAGGAAGAGGACTCATCACTTTCAAAAGTTGAATCAGTTTTCCAAGCACAAACTAAAGGCAACCCAAGAGAAATTGAAGAAGGCAAAGGGGAAGCGCCCGGCACGGAAAGAGGAGAAAAGAACATCATATCTTGACATTTTGGAATCAACTTCGGAGCATGTTGCTAGGGACCCCTGAGGGTCATATGTGCCGATTTTGGGCCCATTTCGACAACTTTTTGTTTTTTGGCATTTTTTGGGTTTTTGGTCGAAAACTCATAATTTCGCCATTTCAGCTTGAGGATTTTTCAAGGGAGAAGGATGATACCAATGGATACCATAATTCTATGAGCAGGTCCCCAGCGATTTTCAGAGCATTTGGAGATCATTCGCCCCCTCAAATTGGCGAAAGATGCTCGCTTTTTGCACATTCTGCCCATCATATCAGCAGTCTGCTATTTTCTGGCTTTTTACACACAGGTACAGTTTTGGAGGACTTCCGGGCATCAGATTGAGTGATTTCAGTTGCGCCGGAAATTAAACACAGAAATATTTCCAACGAGCTATCATGAGCTTCATTTCGACACCGGGAAGGCTGCCATTTGTCTCTAGCAAGACAGGGAACCTTTTTCTGATGTAAATTTGAAGTATTTTTGCAATTTTTGAACCTCAAAAATCTGTTTTTTCCAAATGTGCGTTTAGCTATTTTTACACTTGGAAAATGATGCAAAGTCAATATAATTTCCGTTTTTAGCATTTTTTTAGATATTTTATGGGATATTTTGTGCCTTGGGCTTTGCAAAGCCTCAAGGACAAGCTTAGATATTTTGATTAGGCCAATGGGATAGCTAGTTGCTCCATGAGGTTTTCCTCACTCAAGCCTATTTATTCCACAAGGCTTCATTGTAAAAAAAGGCTGAACTTGAGAGAAGAATCAATATATTGGTCATATGAGCTTTGAAGAACATACTTGTGTTATGATTTTTGGACTTCCTCTTGGATGCTTTTGATGAATGATGAAGGATTGTTGATGGATTCCATGAAATGGTAGAATGGTATAGTGTTTCTTGCTTTGTTGTTGTCTTCTAGTTTTCATTCATGATACATGCTTCTTGCTGCTATAGATCAGTAGAGATTAAGTTTGAGATATGCCCATGGAAGCACCTCAAAATTCCTGAATCTTCATAGCTTTATGTTTTCTTCTTCCTTAGTTATACTAAAGAATTCTTAACTGCTCTTTAGTAACTTAAGGTATTGTTGCTAGTTTTATTCATAAGTTCTATGTATCTTGAGTAGGATGTATGGTGTGCCTTGCCTACCTATGATTGTCCATAGTTCTTTCCATAAAACTATCTCTTTGACTGATTAGCTTATCATCTTGTTGAACCAAGGAGGCCTAGTCCCGATCTAGCCCTTTGCCTAAAACTATGAAAGCTTGTTTTTCAAAGTGCCCAATGACTTAGAGACTATGTTTAGGCGTTCCGGCATAGTATTTTGAGTTGTTAGTCCTTCTTATGTGTTTTCCCCAAATTCTGATAGCCATTTCCCAAAGTTAGAGGGTCTTATACTTCTATGCATGGCTGGAATGTTTGATTTCTATGTATTAATTAGCTCATAGTTACATTTAGCATGATTAATGGCTTGCTATAACATTTTTATGTCTGCTATCAACTAGTTACACTTGAAATCCCTTGTCTTTCACAAGCTTGATGTTCATTTACTCCATTTTTCCCAAAGATCCCTTCTACCGTGAATCAAATCGGCCCTACAGCAGCCTTACATCATCATCTGATAGCTTCTTTGACCTTTTTGACCCCATAGCCCAGTTTATCTACATCTTCTTATCCAGTTTATATCTTTGATCAGTTTTAACCCTCACAAACTTAAAAACAAAAAACTAAAAACATACTTCATAACTAGCCTAATATCAGAACACCATAAGCAAACACACCGATATCTTTTACATCTAATAGAGAGAGCCCTCTCTGAGTCCAGGAAGGCTAGGTCCTTGGGATCCAAAGCTTGGTTTGATGTTACATCGTCATTTGGCTCACCAATCGGCCAAATCACGGGACCCTAACACCATACAACATTCCATTCATGCTCCAAACCATTCCATTTCATGTTTCAAGTCTTCTACATGTACATTCTGCAATCAGTCATACATTCTGCAGCTAATCAAACATTCTGCAGCCATACAGACATTCTGCAGCCAGAGATCCTGAAGGCACTGTCCAGTAATTATTTGATCTGCAACAAAATGATCCTGCATATCCATGACAACAAGAAAAATCAAGGATTAATGATTTTCAGGGGAGAACAAAGCATATGAAGATCACAAAAATCAGAGGAAAGGAAAAGGTAAAAGTTATGAAATTATTATAATGACAGATCATGAAAAAATTTAGTATAGTTAAGTTACGTATAATTCAAAAAGTTGTTTTAATTAATTGTGTTGATCATGCCTAGCAAACCTCTCATAAAAAATTTGGATAAAATTCCTTCTATTCCGCCATTCCAAATCCCATATCTGATCATCATTTAAAAACTTAACGGTTAAAGTACTGAGGTGATTGGATTAGTCACGTCACTAGGCCAAATCATTTAATGATGATTTTTGAATTTCCTATGAAATATCTCCGCGGTATTTTCTTCCAAGATATTTCCCAACTCATTAATTCATTTACATCACCCTCACCTCATTATACTCTTTCCGTAACCACTCCATATCATTCTTTCTCGTAGCCAACTCTTAACCATTTCAGTCTGTAAAATAGAGGAAGAATCTGTGGGGCAAAAAAATCTCTTTAACAATCATTTTCATCGTGAGCAGAGGAGCAGTAATTTGAAAGTTGGAAAGAAAAACTATGGGTCTCATAGTGAGGACTGAACCGGTTGGAACTAAGTACTTGGAGGGTTATCCACAAATCAGAGAAATGTTACAGCAAGTCGGGTGGTTGCAATTTTTGGAGAAATTTATTGGTTTTCACAAAGAGGTGATTAAAACATTTGCACGGTCCTTCAATGGAGCTGAGGTCGAAATAGGAGATATTAAATTCACCATTACAGAAGCCTTTATTGCAGAAGCAACGGAATTACCCAGGTAGGGAGAAAGGTGGTTCAAAAATAGAGAATTTCATAACGAGACATGGAAGCAAATACTCAAGTCACCAGGTATGGATGTTTCCATTTTTAAAAAGGGCATCCCTAGTTCAGCACTAAAGAACAAATGGAGAAACATGTTGCTTATTTTGAAAAAATTTATCACTTGTGAAGGTAGATTTGGTACCTTCTATGTTTACCATATTCGGTTAATGATGCATTTCTTAGAAGAAGAAATCAACTTGCCTTTTTTTCTTGCTTCATAGTTTAAAGAAAATGGCCTCAAGTGTTCAAAAGAGAGTTCAATTTCTGGAAACAACCTTATACCACCATGGTTTAGTCAAAATCTTGATTGAACATCATTTGAGAAAAATGGGAGATAATTGGGATGAGTTCTTAGTGAGAAATCACTTTGAAGAACCCAAGGAACCTCCACTTGAAGACAAATCTACAAAAAGAAGCAGAAGATGGAAAACCTCCAAAACTGAAACTGAAACTGGTAAAAAAATACAAGAGGATAGTGAAGAAATGATTTCTGAGAAATTGGCCCAAATTAAGAAGCAGCTTAAGAAAGAGAGGATAATAAGGAAATCTGCCAGAGAGAAAGGAGAAGGGCCATCTCAACCAAGACGAAGCCACAGACTTAGAGGGATACTAAAGAAAAAAGATCTTAGACAAATTGGAATTATAAAAATTGAGGATGAAGAAACACCTGAGCATCAGTATGAGGAGGATTTTGATGAAGAAGCTCCTGAAATAGACCCAGCACAGCAAGAAATTTACAATTATGTTGAGACACTAGAGAAGAGAGCTTCAGAAAGTAGAGACAGAACTCCTAGTCCACCAAAATCTGCAATTGATATCCTAAGAAGAGATAAATATGAGTTAGAAGTACTCAATAGGCATATAAAGAACGAGAATGAAATTCTAAGGGAGCAAGTTAAGCTGAAAAATGATATGAATTCAAATCTGTCTCTACAAATGCAAAAGTTGTACAAGGCCAGTGAAAAATTGAAAAAGAAAAATAAAAGGTTAACCAGGGCACTCACAAATTTTAGATTCAAGTTAGTCATAAGGAAGCCTAGAAGGCCATTAACTGCCAGACAAAACAGAAGAAGAGGGTTGGATGTCCTTGCAGAAGTCTCAGAGTTCATGGAATAGTTGCATGAGGACATGCAAGAACCTAGCAGTGGGGGTATGTTGAGCTTCAAAGATGTTCTTCTCTTCCACCACATTCCACTTCATTTCCTTTGTCCATTATTAATTTCAGGTTTAAATGATCAATAAGATTAGTTAAAATTTCTTTGAGATTGTATATAATGTCTAACTTGCTATGTTTTCATGATTTCATTGTTGTAGTACTTTTTGACTACACCTAGCTACAGAATGCAGACATTCTGTAGCTAGTTGTCGATTCTGCAGCTGTATTCATGTCTACGCAGGTTCCAGGTGTCATCTTAGGGAAAAACACATATGGTAATATTCCACATCATTCCCTCATCATTTTTTTCTCCCCACGAAGTCTGAGTTAAAGTATCAAAGCGGTTATGCACGAAGAAGAGAGGAAGTTTCCTATCAAAACAAGGACTCTACAGATGTCCGCAATAAAGCACAAGACTGTTAATAAGAGTTTTAATTTGATTAGGAATGGGAAAGACACTTATCCCCATTTTTCTCAAAGAGTAGTTATGTAACTTCATTATAATTATGACTCGGGACACCGAGAAACTGTTGGTTAGATTTTTTTTTGTTGCTAGATTTTGGAAGGCCGTAAATACTCTGTTTTGAAGAATTTCCCCTTTAATGAAAGAGACATCATTTTATTGCACGAGCTGAGTCAATATTGAGTAGATCTGCGTGCTGATCCGGTGGTAGAGGGCCCCTACTGCCCGTGAAGCATTATGCATTTGGTTTAGATAAGTAGTCGTAGCTTTGTTTCATTCTCAATTTAAATAGTTTTCTGAACTTTGCTTACATTGGATACTACAGTTTAGCTTTGTTCTCATGAAGTATTCCAAAAGATCACTAATCCAGAATGAGGCATAATTGTAGCAATTTATAACTTTACGTTTTTGTGTTCAATTATAATTAGTTGTTACAGCTAGTCCTATTCTCATCAATCTCTTCCAAAATATCACTAACTCTGGATAAGACTTAGCTGTGGTGTTTTAGTTTACCTGCGTATTGTTATGTTTTTTTTTATTCCCATTTGCACTGAATGATACAGCCAGACTTGTTTGTACAAAATATTCCAAAATATCACTCATCTTGAACAAGACAGGGCTGTAGTATTTCATAGAATTAGTTGCATTTTGGTTCAGTTGAAATACTCCGGAGGTAGATGTCATTCTAGTTTAATTCTGTCACTATATTTCAAGCTTGATAATGGTACTCTAGTTTGAATCTGTTCACTGTATTAGTATCATTCTAGTTCAGCTCCAATTCATTTCAAGTTAGATAATAGCACTCTAGTTTAGTCTTAGTTCACTTATTAGCATTCTAGTTTAGTTGTTATCAATTGCATTTTAAATTGTATTAGTTGTTAAATTTAGATACCACGGTCTTCGTTATCTACAAAACTTCTTTTGTTCTAACTTCATATTAATACATCATCATCTGGACGGAAGCTATTAATATTAGTTTAAGGCCTTGAGTATTTTGCAACCTTTTTACAATTTCACAAACAAGCCTTTTCTCAAAGACTATTCTAAAAAGAAATCTATAACTTTTGAATGAGGCCTAGTAGTGCTAAATTGAGTTGCAGAATAGAATTAGAAGTTATTTTAGAGTAGAAATATTATTGTGCTACAAATGTTCTTTTCCAATTATGTTCCAATAAACCTTTAACCATGGATGAGATGTTGTAACATTGTAAGTTGATTGTTGACTTAGGAAAACCTTAATTGCACTAAAAAATTATCCTTTTCTCAAGCTATTCCAACATATCTCTAAATGAATGAATTGGATGAAGTTCATGATATGGGTTACTGAGTTCATGTTGTGATTTGTTTCTTTGCTATGAGTCCTTATCAAGCTTTGCATTTTTTGTCCTTTAGTGCACACCTAGTTTAGAATAGTTTCACTCCGTTTTAGTGTAAACTT
>JAXQQM020060565.1:0-48939 GCA_034641835.2 Pinus albicaulis
AGCCTCCTGCACTTTCTACCTAGACTAAAAACCCTAATTTCTCCAGCCCTCATGGCTGTGACCCTTTTGGAGAGAGCCCTCTCTGGCTTGATAGGGCTAGCTATCAAGTCAAAATCTTGGTTTGTGGTTATGTCTATTAGGATTCTTTCCTTAGCCTTGGGAATCTAGCGGAGTGATAAAATTCATGACTAGGTCTTATGGTCAGTAGTACTTCTAGGCCATTCCTTTGACTTTATTAAAGTGCATCTTAGATAATTTAATGTAGGGAATTTCTTCTAATATAAGACAAAGATATTTTCTACCAAACTTCTACTTGCAATTGATAGTGAAATCAAAGCATAAAAATTTAACCTAGTTGTAGAAAAAGGAAACTATGTTATAGGAAATCGTTCATCTAGAAATCTACTCATTTGTAGTAAATAAACTATTCTATCATCACACACTTCATGAAAGCATAAACCAACTCCTATATATTTTTCCATTCAACTTGTATTTGCATGTAAAATTAAATCTAATTCTGAAATGAAATAAAATCCTAATGCCTACTCTGTTTAAGCAGCAAGGAAGGATGGAGCTTTGGAGTGGCCTAAGTGTCTCTTTTAACCATGAATTTAGAGATGGGGGTAAATTGCATCCTATTCTAGGTTAAAAAAGCAAAAATGAGCTAAATTAGAGTGAAGAGGTGACTTCCAACACTACTACTAGAAGTTTCTACGGGATGTCCTGTAATTGCTATAGGATGTCCTGAACTGCTACAGGAAACATGCATAGAGGGTTTTAAGGGTGAAGGATGTGCAAGGAAGGTGTGGAAAGGTGAGATAAGGTGGAAT
The DNA here is from genome assembly GCA_034641835.2 of Pinus albicaulis. Classification (NCBI taxonomy): domain Eukaryota; kingdom Viridiplantae; phylum Streptophyta; class Pinopsida; order Pinales; family Pinaceae; genus Pinus; species Pinus albicaulis. Next base: position 831 of record JAXQQM020060565.1, read on the forward strand.
TCAGTGAGGGAGATGTTTCCAACACCTCCATCAAAACTCAAAACCCTTGGGAGGCATGTTTTTCACTTGGAAGGCTACTCATGGTGGTGGTGAAGGTAGTTTCACAAAACAAGGTTTTGGTGGAATATTTGGAGGTTGGAGAGGAGGTTGAATGAGATAAAAAAGGGTCCTTTCCCTGCATCTATATACATCCCTACAATCACTACACACACATGCATTTATTATTAACAAACTAACATATTAACAAGTGGAAAAGATGAGTCGAATGGAAAACCATACTTAATCTATGCTAAAATCTGATCTAAGTACCAATCCAACTTATAACTTACAGTAATCATATTATGAACATTATAATAACATCATATAACTTTCTAATAAATCATAAATAACCAATTTTGATCTGTGGGTGGAGATTCTTCTCCTCAAGCTCCCATGAGAGAGAAGAGAAAGAGAGGATACAAGCATAGTTTTAAAGGATTTTTGTTGCTACTATAATTCAAGGAGACTAAAAAAAATATTGAAACATAAAAAGAGAATATAAATACACAAGAGGGACTGGTCCCTAACCCAAAAGCATCAGCCCACTGAGACTAATAAGTGATGTAACAAATAACTTCTCATTATCATTGCATAAAAAGGTCTAGTACATCATATGACAATAAAAAACAACACTAAATCAGAGCTCAAGAGCTACTTAGTTGAACACAAAGTTTGAATCCTAACAAGCTCCTGCATATTCTTATTTATACAAATGGGTAGCTACAAACAACTCCCTAAAAAGTAGGAATAAGTCCTCCTTGATATCGAGAAGAGTGGAGCTTGGCTCCTCATAACTCTCACTTTGCTTGGCTACCTTTGCCTTCGAGTTGTTGGGAGAGATCTCGATGTGATATTGGTTGATGAAGAGAGTTAAGGAGGTGGAAAAACTTCCTAAAATATCTCCTTATTGTCTACTCTGATCCCTTAGGTGGAAAATATCTCAAAAATGGCCTCATTTCCTACAATTAATTCAGATTAGGAAACAAGACATGGAAAACATCATACACCTTTCTCATTAAGAATAATATGAAAAAAATGTAAATAAATGTGAGAGAGAGCTAACTTAATAGCTGAAGTATGGCATTTTAACACCTTAAAATATACCTAATGATGAGCCTCGTCATCGCCCCCCTAATGAAATGGTTTCTCATCCTATGAGGAGCTCATTGCTCCTTGTTGATCTCTTTCAAAGCCATGGTAGCCTCTCTAACATCCCAAGGTAGCAAAGAGGGAGTGCCTTCTGGTGGGTGGAATCCTACATTCCTCAGCCTCAGCCTGCTCCTTTTATTCCTTTGTCTCATCTCTCCCTTCATGTAGCCCCATCAGTAATGGTGGGATGAGCTTCAAACCTATCCAATGTATCTTTATTCTCTGCTAGCAGCTTGTTTGTAGAAGGGTTCTCTTTCCAAAGCATTCCTCATTCTCTCAGGAGAATGATATTCCCTCAACTATGGGATAAGTGGTAAGGTGTGCCATCTTCTTTGGCATGCCTATAAACTCTCTTCTCCTAGAAACTTGGATATATCATCAAAGTGTACAATGTCTTGACCTTGTGTCTCAATGTATCTAGGTGCCAGTAAATCATCATTTTAGATCAATTGATGATTACTAATGATCCCCCTGGGGCCTATTAGTTATGCTATGATCTGTAGAGGTTCTCTTTCTTCTCTTTCCATGACTCTTTTAGTCTATGCTACTATGTCTTCTTAATGTGTTAGCCAAGATGTTAGACCCATTAATTGCATATCACCCAACCTGGAATTTGGGTCCCAATTATTCATATCAGTTAAAATGAGGTTGTGCATATAGAATTCATCCATCCTATCCCTCTCTCCTACACTAGACTATTTTCAAAAATCAATGAATTGTCTATAGGTTTGAAAGGGTAGGGAACCATGTTGAGCTAATGTTTTGATTTGGAATTGTAACCATTTCTCCTTTAGGTAAACTGCATAGGACTTTGAAGGTTTTCTATACTACATGGCCTCCATGAAAAGGTTGGCCATGGTGGAAATTTGGTTGTCCTTTTCCTATAGCTACCCCTACAGCCTCATGTTCTCTTCTTGTACTTCTTGCAGTTTCTCTTTCACCACATATTCTCTAAACCTTACATCAACCAACTCTTTTGCCATTTCAAGGAGCATTTCTTCCATCAACCCCACATCCTAAACATCCTTTGATTTGGCTATCTGCATCCACTTGTGGGTGCGCACTCTTTCTATCTCCAACTTATGCAAGAGGGAGATTGTGAATTTATCAGGGATCAATCTTCCTCCCTCAATGAACTTATAATAGGATCCCAAATTAGGTTGTGGAGTAGGTTCCTGTAATACTATGATTTGTCTTTCAAATGTTTTTGGGTAGGCTATTATCTTTTGGAGTTGGTGTTAAACTTATATCCCCTCTTGCACCTCTTTTCCTTCCATTTGTGCACTCTTCCCGTCAATTTGTGCCTTATATTCTTCCTGCAACCCATCCTTCTCTTCATATAGAATATTCTGAGTTTCTTGTAGCATGCTTTTTTTTTCCTATAGCATGCTTTGTGCTTCCTGTAGCATGCTCTATTTTTCCTGTAGTATGATATTTCCTTCTCTTTGGATGTCAACGGGTGCTTCTGGTTGCTTGAAGAGTGATTTTTTGGTGGTGTACCTCCTTACATAGGCTAAGGGAGCCTTGGGTTTTTACTTTGGAGAGGTGACATCCTCAATCTTCCCCTCATCCTTCCCTACCTCTTCTTTTTTACTTGGGGACCCCTCAATGGTAATTGGAACTTTTGTGGGATTTTGGGGTCTGACTTGTCTTATTATAGTGGTTTTCTTTGTTTTAAAGTGGAGAGGGGTTTTTTTGGGCCTTTTATTCTTGGATTTCACAGGATTTCCCAAAGTAGCTAAAGTGGCAGCCACCTCATCCTCATTGTTCCTTGGTGACAAAATAGTCTACTAAAGAGATATCTCAGTCTCTTTTGGTCTAGTTGTTTGTTTAGGACTCAGGGCCTCCTCTTCTAATTTTTCTTACTCTTCTCCCTCATCATCTCCTTCTTTTGCTTCTGCCTCCTCTTCATTTGTCTCCATTTCTGATGTATTCTTTGTCTCTTATTCCTCTGACCTAATGTCTCTATCCCCAATTCTAGATACAGGGGCTTCCCCAGGAGTAATTCTATGGGTTCCTATGAGTTCCTTTATGTCCATATCTCTGAAATTAGACCATGGTACAGGAATTCTTAACTAGTATAAAACATCCTCCACTATCATCTTAATAATTCCATGATGGGCTAAGTGTTGACGCTTCCCTTATTTGAATTTTTGGCTATTGTCCTTGATGGTCTGGAGGAGGAAGTAAGGTACATTCAATCTTTGGTTAAAAGGCAAATTTTCTTGGTATCTGAGCTCATGCAACAACCTAAATTGATAGCTATATACTACACTTAATCTGCCTTCACAAGATATGTATCTTAATATGTTAAAGGCTACCTCATCCCATGGGTAAGGAAAACTTTCTGTCCTAACCCCATTTTTATCTTCCATGGGTCTCTCCCTGGACCTAAAGAAAAATTTCTTTGCAGTGGAACTAGTGGCCATGTCTTACCTATTCCATTTGATTCCCAAGTTCAATGTGGTTACTCTGATAATCACTTCAAGTCTTTTGGTAATGGCTAACCCTATTATTATAGTTGTGGCACTGAAAATTGATTGGGAATTCAAAGCCATAGAAAACTCAAAGTAAAATTCATCATCATATCATTTTAACAATTCAAAGAATCCTAGCCATTGATGTCTCCTAAATATGTCTGCTACAAGAGGGTGAAAATGAATCATTTTAGTGTCTGTAGGATCTCTCATGTTGAACCCACCCCCCATATTTTCTTACTGCTCTCGAATAGGTGTAGGGAAGGTGTTTTTATGGCCTTCATGTTGAATTTAGTGGTAGAAGAGGGTCACAAAAATTCTTATCAGTCAAACTCTATATAATGACCCTCTATTTCCTTCACACGGACCCTTCAATTTCACAATTTTATGACTATTGACCACAAATTTTCTAGGAGAATTTGTGTGAAATTATGATGGATAGGTGAGGTGATGGCAACCTACTTCTTAAACTAATGCTCTAAGCTGAAAAAAGGAAATTTCCTAAGCCAATTAAGCCTTTTTTTGCATGCATATACCTACTCTTGCCTCTTGTATCACTCCTTAACTCTTCATGTAGTAGTCACAGACTTCCTGTAGCAGTTACAAGACTTCCTGTAGCAATGTCCTGTAGCAGTTACAGGGCTTCCTATAGAAATTATAGGACTTCCTGTAGCAATTTCCTATAGCAGAAGTGGGTATAGGTTCTAAGATCCTTGATGGATTGCAAGCTTTGTCCTCCCTCTAATTGTTCTTGGAATAGAAAAATATGTGAGGGGAAACGTGCTCAATTGTGTTATATGCTATTTCAAGTTGGCTTGGAGCGTTGTGTTGAGCCGTCCCTTGCACGATGTTTCCTCATCTGGAATGTTGGTCCTACTCAAATATATCATTCTCTTCTCCCTCGTAATAAACACCCACTCTTGATGATCATACTTCAACTGATTTGACAGCTACATGTTGAATGAGGACTCCACCATTCACTTTTTGTTTAACTTGTCGAGGGTGGAAAAGTTAATTGGCCACTTTAACTTATTAAATTTTTCCCCCTCGATATTCATTCATTTGGTCACTTATGCATAAGGATAGGGTGAGAGAATTCCATTCCTGAGCCTTACCTCCTTGTCGAGTTGTTGCAGGATGATGCATGTTGTGGCTAGACCATTGGAGTGGCATCAACTGAGTTTGTATTACTGCTTGAGCTTCTATAGTGTGTCTTCATTCTTTTTTAGGTGCTTATCTTGATTTGATTTTTGTGGGTGCAAGTACAATACTGAGTCTTCAATTGCATTTTTTTTGGTGGAGGATCATTCTTGGAGTGAAATTTCTACCTTCATAATCATATCACAAGTCTTCTTGGTCTCCATGAATGATCAAAACCATCTTCAGGGATTTTCTGGTGCTTACACAAGAATTTTCTTCTTCCTCTTTCTTTGCATGTTTTGGACTCTAACTTTGCATGGGTGATGAAGGAGAGTGTGGAGAGGTCTTAGGGTGATGGCATGATGATGAGGAAGTGGTATGGCCTTGGAAAATGGAGTGAAGGAACTTTGTTTTTTCAGAGAAAAAAAATTTATATATATATATATATATTGTTTTATAGAGGTGACATAATGTAAGGTTTGAGGGAAAAAATTGTGTTTAATATGGATGAGTGATAAGAAGGTGGTGGGAAATGATGGAAAGACTCTCCTTAATGAATTTTTAACACCACATGGACCTTGGTTTCTACTTTTGTCCTCGATCCACCTCATGTAGCTTAGTGTAACTTCCTGTAGCAGCAAAGAGAGGGTGAATTTTTATTTTATTTTTTGAGCTAATTTGATGGTGTAGAGGGTAGAATACGTAAGTTGTGGTGCTAAAGAGAGAGTGCATGGATGGATGGGTGAAGAGGAATGGGATAATTCCCTTCATTTATGAACATGGCATGTCGTTACACAATATTTTGTCACCATCCATGTATTTCCTATCCCAAATACTAGAGGACTATTATAGTGACCCCTCTGTACTGTGACACATCAAGATGAATGTCATTGCATCCCTTAACATGTCAAGAACACAATATTTGTTGACCATTCCTCAAGTTGACCCTTTTAACTTAATCCTGGGGCGCGATTATGCTTATGCCATGGGAGCGCTTGTCTCATCCCTCTTTCGTGTGATCTATTTTCCACATGAAGGTTGGATCATGACCGTTAATTAGCTTTCATTATTTGGTCCTGATGTGACATCCAGTCCACCATCATCCCTCACTGGTCCATACATTCCGATGGTATCTTCCCTAGCATGGGTCAACTATGTGGCCACTTGTTCCTTGCCCTCATCCAGTGATAGTACAGTCACATACCATCTACTGGGGGAATTTGAACGCGATTTCTGAGATATTGTTCTCCCATCATATGAGAACCTCTTGGAAGCCATGACTCTTTATACATCTTGATCAGTCTTCAGAGCATAGTTAATTTCTTGCATCAAGCTCCTTAAAAAATGAAACAATCTCATCAAAGCATAGTTCATTTTCTTGTGTCAAGCTCCTTAAAAAATGAAACAAGATCTTCATAGCAGAGTTCTTTTCTTGTGTCAAGCTCTTTAAAAAATAAAACAAAGTGTCATGAGGATAGTTCTTTTACTATGTCAACCTCGTTAAAAAATAAATTAAATCTTGTGAGGATAGTTCTTTTACTACCTTGCTAAAAAAATGAACCAAGTTTCTCATTCAATTCAAGTCTTTGGTTAGATCTCGTAAAATCCAAGTCGAGTCTTCTACCTAATCTCGTAATTGAACCTTCGTTCCAACCACCTATTAGTAACCAGTATTCTACTCAAGTGAATTCCATGAAGCTAAGGGGCATGTACCTCGAATTGAGTCATCATGTTGGGGGCATGCAAACTTATTTCAAGCATAGTTTATTTCTGTTTCAAGCTTGTGTAAAAATGAAACCAATTTCAAGCATATTTTTCTAAAAAGTTTCAAACTTGTGTAAAAATGAAACCAACTTCAAGCAAAGTATCCTGATTTCAAGCTTGTGTGCAAATGAAACCATTCAGATTTCACCTCTTGTGATTGCCCAAAATGAAACCAACTTCAAGCAGAGTTTCTTGATTTCAAGCTTGTGTGCAAATGAAACCATTCATATTTCACCTCTTGTGATTGCCCAAAATGAAACCAACTTCAAGCAAAGTTTCTTGATTTCAAGCTTGTGTGCAAATGAAACCATTCGTATTTGACCTCTTGTGATTGCCCTTTTTTATCTACCTCTTTTGCCAGATGAAACTTGCTTCTCTCACTCCATCGTCACCATCTACTTGGCCGATCATATACCTTCACTTGACTATCTTACCCATTCCTGAGGAACAGCTGTAATGAGTGGTCTTGTTAGCCACCCTCTTGATCTTTACTTGTTCTGAGTAGTTCCATCATCACCGGAACCAGTTGCTACCCTTAATGCCACTCATTCCTCCGGGAGGAGTCAACTTTCAGCTCTTTTCTGACTCTCAAAACATGAAAAGAATTTCAAGCTCTTGTCATTTTGAACTCGTTAAAGGATGTGAAAAGTCATTTACCAAGTATACATTTACCCCTTTTTCGGGCTGGGATAAAATATTTATGAAAAAGGAATACCATAGCCAATCGTGACTAAGAGGTTCTCTCATATTTTGTTTTCTACATTTTTAGATATGAGGTACTATCTATGAAAAGGGCCTTTTGGATTTTTATTTTCACCTCTTTTCAAACTCTCTAAACACGAAAAGACGTTGAGTTTTCCCTTTGTCAGACTCGTTAAAACTAAATGACATTGCAAGCCATCACCATGACGTTACTGAGTTCCTTTTTCCTAGGGCTCGTAAAATGTACTAGGATGGATTTTTCTGAAGGACAAACTTACATGACAAGCATATGCTATCCCTGCAAGCTTGTTTCAAAAAATACTTGGGGTACTCACTAGAGATGGTGGGGGGAAATGGAACTAGTTCTCAGTTGTGCCGGCAGTATGTCGTTCTTGAACATGACACTTGTCTGCAGTTATGTCGATTTGGGGACATCCCACATTCGTCATTTTTCCTCCATGGGTTTGGGTTATCCATTTTGACCTCTCATCTTCTCTTTTCATTGTCACCATGACCTCAAATCCCTTGATGTCAAATACTACCAAATTCCAGAGTCGTGTTGCCAATATGTTCAAGAGAAGTTCCTTCTACAGTTTTCAACCCCTAGTCCTCTTTTTAGTCTTGATTCACTATCATATTATTCCTCTGTCTCATGTCGATGATGTGGGAAACATTATGGCCCTCCTTCGACCGATCACTTCCTTTCGACTTCATATCATTATCTAGGAAGTTGATCTAGAGACTCCCTTTTCGTACCTTAGAGCTTGCATGCCTCAATGTAAAGTTCTTCACATTCGACGACAAGTTCTCATCATTAGCCTTCGATCGGGTGATTTCGCGGATGTTCGACTCCAGCTCATTGATCACATTCCGTGGATTGTACTAGCAATACCTTGAGTAATTTTCATTATTGGTGGCCTCTATCGCGCCTATTAACATCTTTCATCATTGGCTGGTAATCGGGTGACTTTCTTGCATGTTCGACTTCAGCTCATTCATTAACATGCCTGAATTTGTACTTGTTCGGGTCAGGACGAAGCACAAGACCCTGGGTTTTGTCTGATAAAATCCAGGTTGTGGGACGATTTGGTTTATCATACCTGTGTGCATGACTCTTCTGATTGGATGGCTGCGACCATACCTGAGTCTATTTTGATGATCCTTATCATTGGATGGTTACGTCCATACCTTGGATCTTATTACATGTTATTTATTATGGATGGTTGCACCCATAATTTGTATTCATGTATCATAGATATTAGTCGTACTTGATCTTGCAGGTCCTTCGACGACAACGTTTTGGTTTGGGCATGATTCTCATAAAGCATTTAATCCCTCCCTCTCTCTAGGATTTCATAATTTAGGGGGCATCTGTTACACAGTATTTTGTCACTATCCCTGCATTCCCTATCCCGAATACTAGAGGACTATTATAGTGATCCCTCTGTACTGTTACACATCAGGATGAATGTCATTGCATCCCTTAACATGTCAGGAACACAATATCTATTGACCATTCCTCAAGATGACACTTTAAAACATATACTTATGGGTTGACACGGTTGTGTAGTTATTCCCTTGTACCGATGGCCAGATTTACACTGGGCCCCGCACCATGGTCGCTCTTTCTCTCAATAGCACTCGCGTTGAGCTACTTTTGGAAGGTTTTTTAATATGGAAACGAAGCTTCTAATATGTAACAGCTTCGTGAGTGGAGTCATGGATGTTTGTTCGACTGGATGAGGTCGAGTTTCTCCCTTTGGACTTCTATTTCCTACAAATATGCAACTTCCCAAAGGGATAGACCCTTCTCCCACCATATGTGGATCCCAAAGCTCATCCTCCACTCCTATAAATCCCTCTTCATTCCATTGAATCAACTAGCCAGACATAGATAGAATAGACCAGGAGCTGATAACAGACAATAGTCCATACTTGTGAGAGAGAGTTTGAACCTTTCGCCTCTTCGAGCTGAATCGACGAATGAATGCTTTGAGACGTGCCCAACCAAACCCATTGAAGGAGGTCTACAACATCAAGGCGCGGGTTGTAAACTCCCTCCCTATATATTAATATGACATGATTGATTTCTAGTTCCATCTTTGTCTATGGTAATATTCAAAGTTTCTGACTCTCCTTGACTAGTTGGATAGTTATAAATGAACATGTATGATCGTATGCTTTTAGTGTTTGCTTGATCTTTGTGTAGGTGTACGAATGTTACTACCAATGGAGCGCAACGCTTAAAGAACGAAGATCAAGGGATTGCTACAACATACTACGTCAAGAGCGTTGGATTGAGGTAGGGCATCTATTCCAATCCACATTTCATTTATAAACTAGGAATTTGGAAACCAGCATGTTACCTTCTTGCTAGACCCATGCTAGGGATAGAGGGATCACCTCTGTCCATAGAGGGGATATGACTTCACAACACATGCCACTATTCATAAACCTACAAGATAGAAAAAAAAGGTCAGTATTCATGGTGTCATCTCACCTTCTTGTCCTTGTTATTTTATTTCTTTCTTTTTCTCCTTTTTTTTCCAAAGACCAGTGGGCTATCTGAGAAGAGTTTTTCAACCCATCAGCCTACCCTGGATGCCTCAAAGAAGTTTTCACCAAGGGATATTTTCATTTTTATTTTCTTTTCTTCAAGACCGCCTCAGAGAGGTTTTCAATCTTGGATTTGGCATTGGATGCCTCATGGAGGTTTTCACCCAAGCCTCTTTATTATTTTTTATTATTTTGTTTCCTTTTCTCTAGGAGGATTTTGTACTGGAAGTTATGAGGCTCCCAATTACATTTACTTCCATGTTGATTGTATTAATGAACTTTGCCTTGGACATGGGCTTATTTTACACTTTTAGCCTATAACAATTCACAAGCAGATGGATCCCCTCCTAATCAATGGTTCTGATATGAACAACCCCATTGTCATGGAATTTCTCTATCATATATGGGCCTAACCATATTTTCATTAGTTTCCCTTTAAATTCCTTGAAGTTGGGTTCATATAGCAAATTCAAATCTCCTTCCTGAAGTAATTTCTCCTTGATGTGCCCATCATGCCAAACCTTCCTCTACAATAGTATTACATCATTGTGGAGGAGGGCTTGCATTTTGAATTCATCTAAGCCATTGAGTTGAAGCAGTCTTTCTTTTTGTGCCCTTGTGATATCTAAATCCAACTGGCCTTCCATTCTGAGAGCGTTATATTCAAATACAATAGAAAGCAAATATTTCTTCCCATAAATCATATCATATGGAGTGAACCCAGTAGTTGTCTTCCTAGTGGTATTATAGGCCCAAGTTTCCTCCACTAATTTGTGTGCCAAATATTTCCTTCTGTTGCTAACTACCTTGGTGAGGATGTTTTCTAGTGCTTTATTGGTAACCTCTACTTTCCCATTTTCTTGAGGGTGATAGGCAGTAGATGTTATGTTCTTGATATTATTCTTCCTTAGGATATTCTCAATCAAATGTGATGTGAATTTATAAATGAATATCTCCCTTGGATACCCAAATTTGTATAACACATTTTATCTTAATAATTCATCCAATTTCTCTTGTTTTGTTTCCTTGATAGCCTTTGTCTCAACCCACTTTGTCAGAAAATTAGTGCATACTATGATGTATTTCTTTTTCTCGAATGGTGGATCAATTGGCCAAATCAAATCCATGCCAAAATTTTCAAATGGATCTACTGCCACCTGAGGTTGTAGAGTAATTTCATCCATGGGTGTAGGTTTTCCCAACCTCTGACATTGGACACATCTGCTAGTATACGTTCGACCATATTGATGAAGAGTAGGCCAATATTAGGTAACTTTCAAGGCCTTGAAATTTGTCCTCTTAGTAGCAAAATGACCCCCACGGGGCCCATCATGACATGCTGAGAGGATGTCAAATAATTCCTCCTCCCTGAAAAATCTCCTTAGAATCTGATCTGGTCCCATTTTGAAAATATTTCCACCAATCCAAGTGAAAGGAGCTCTCTTTCTCACAATTATACTCTTCTCCCTGGATGACATATTTGAAGGAAATATCCAAGCAGCTGGGTAGTTGGATATGTCAGCAAACCAGGGAGAGAGTACCGAGATAGAAAATAAGTGCTCATATGGAAGTTGATCATCAATCATATCTTCATTATATGCAAGCAAAGTGAGCCTAGAAAAAAAATATGCAACTGCATTTTCTTTCCCAGGCTTATCAATGATAGTTAAATCAAATTGTTTCAACAATAACAACCACCTAATAAGTCTAGCATTCACACCAGGTTTGTCCATCAAGTATTTAATTGTCGCATGGTTAGTATGCACAAAATTTTGGTACCCGATAATATAATGTCTGAATTTATTCAAGGAATGGAAAATAGTTAAAATCACTTTCTCAATGACAGTGTAGTTCAATTCAGCCTTAGACAAATTTTTACTGATGAAATAAATGGCATAGGGAAACTTATCATCCATTTTTCCTAAAGCTACCCCCACACCTTTATTTGATGCATCAATATGGATGTGGAAAGGCAGAGCTCAATTGGGGCCTCAAAGTATAGGGGCAGTGGTCAACTTTTCCTTTGTGATTTCAAAGGCTTATTGAAAGAGACTTTACCAACATAATTTTGAGTCCTTGGCCAACAATCCAAATAATGGTGAAGCCACCTTGCTAAAATCCTTGATGAATCTCCTATAGTAACTAGCCAAGCCCAAGAAACTCCTAGCATCTCTCTCTTTCTGAGGATTAGGCACTCTTTTTATGATAAAAAAATTGATTAGGTATACTTGTATCCATGCCTGAGATATGGAGTGGCCAAGGAAAATCCTTGCCTTCCTCAAGAATTCACACTTATCAGGACTCAAAGAGAGATGCATTTATATGCATCTCCTCAGGACTTTACCCAGATTAGAGAGGGCCTCTTGGAAATCATACCCATAGTGAGTGAAATCATCCATGTATATTTCCAAAAAATCATGTACAAGCTCAGCAAAGATGCTAAGGACTGCTCTCTAAAAAGTGGCAAGGGCATTGCAAAATCCAAATGGGAGAACTCTATAACCAAAGGTTCCCCAAGGACAGGTAAATGTAGTCTTTTCTTGGTCTTCAGGGTTGATCTAGATCTGGTTGTAGCCACTGAATCCTTCCAATAAAGAGAATAACTTATTCCCTACAATACCATCCAAGAATTGGTGAATGAAAGGAAAAGGGAAATGGTCCTTCTTTGCAGATTTGTTCAACTCTCTATAATCAACACATATCCTCCACTTCCCATTATTTTTCGGTACTAAGACTAGAGGGGACACCCATTCATTGTATGATATGGTGCATATGAACCCTGCATCCAACAACTTTTGTAATTAATCCTTGACTATGTCCTTCAAGGCTGGGTTAATTCTCCTCTAGGGTTGGTGCACAATCTTGCATCCCTCTTTGATGTAAATATGGTGTGTGCATATTGATGGATGCACCCCTTTCATTTCTTTGTAATCCCAAGTAAAAGAATCTAATTTCTCTCTCAGTAGTTGGCACAATTTTTCTTCATCTTCGGCCGAGAGAGAGGGATTGATCTTTATGGTTCTAGATGGGAAAAATTCTACAGTCTTGGCAGGTTCAGGGACTGGTTCAATTGAGCAAAGCTCAATCCAAGGACTGCTTTCATATTCTCTCACAAGTTCATCAAGTGGAATGGAAGTGGGGGGTTTTTTTTGAAGGATATGGTCAATGAGGTCATCTTCACCAGGTTTCTCCCCTCTTATAACAAAATCTAAGGTATAAACAAGGTATGTTGTTTCATGGTACACCTCATCTTTTTCTTCATCCTCCAGCCACAAAGGTAAACCATGTTCAATAGATGGTTGAGCATGAGAATATAATACAAATTTTTTTGACAAGGGATCATTCTTGATGTTCATGTTTCCATCCCTACTACTAATATAGGCATCAGAAGTGGCCAACCAAGGTCTTACTAGGTTAAGAGGATAACCATTAAACTTGGTTTTGGGGTTGTAGTACTAGGAAATTGGGGGGATACTCCCAAGAGTCAATGGATACCATAACATCTTCAACAAATCCCTCAGGAGCTACTATGGATCTATCTGCAAGTTTCAGAACTATAGTGGTCTTTCTCAAATCTCCTTGGAGTTTGAGCTTCAAAATGGTTTCTTTGGTCATCACATTGATGGAAGCCCCAATATCAATCAATGTATGAGGGACAATGATACCATTAATGTGTACATCCACTACTGGAAAATCACTCTCCCCAGCATCAAATCAGATAATTGACCTACAATATTGATGGTGGGGGTTTCTCTCTTATTTTTTCCATGATTTTTGAAGAATTTCTCTTTGATAAACTTCTTATAGATGAAAAAATCCTTAATATCTTGTAGAAGGGGTATCTTTACACACAATTCTTCAACTCTCCAAAAATCTTGGTCTCTTTTGGGGTGTGTTGGCTAGGATGGATCAATCTCTCGAGAAAAGGAGGTGGATTTACTTGAGGGGTACTCTCTTCCTTTTCCTCTTCAATCTATTTAGGATAACCATAAAACTCAAACATGAAAGTGTCAAGGCCCTCATAATTTAATCCTTTGAAGTGTGGAAGGGTTTAAGGGCTTATTTTTTTCCTCCTAGACTCTCCATTGGTTTCTCTTATGGGAAAGACTCCTTGGTTTCTGTTCTCATCCTTAGCTTGAACAGTTGAAGTAGGTTATTCTTCTTCCTAATAGGTTCTTCAATTTTTTTAGGGTGCTCACTTAGAGGGTATTCTAACTCACAGTCACTGAAGAAGAGTGAAGGTTGGTTGTTTGGGGATGTGGGGGTTTTTGGTAGAAATGTTTCATGATTTTCCCTACTCCTACGAGGCATGAAAGCCACATTTTTGTTTCTTTTCACTTTTTAAAACTATATGCAAATAAAAATAGAAAATAATGCTTAAGTAGAAAACAAGCATTTACTTAGGCACCTCCCCAGCAACAGCGCAAAAAATTTGTGAGCCCTGTATCGCATCAAGAGTTTTGCAACTCCCAAGGGATACTCATCTTTACTTATCAACCTGGGGTTTGTACAAACTTAGAGGAGACCGTGCTATATGCACAGTAGATGGATTCTACTCATGCCACCCTCAACTAGGTATTCTGGTCAGTAGTACTTCTAGGCCATACCTTCTACTTGAATAAAGTGCATCTTAGCTAATGTAATGCAGGGAATATTTTCTTATCTAAGAAAAAGAGAATTTCTATCAAACTTCCACTTTCAACTGACAGTGAAAGAAAAGCATAAACAGTTAACCTAGTTGCAGAAAAAGGAAACTATGGTATGGTAAACTGTTCATCTATATATCTACTCATTTACAGTAAAGAAATTATTCTATTAGCACACACTTCATGAAATCATAAACCAACTTCTATCTATTATTTCATTCAACTTGCATTTTCAAGTAAAATTCAATCTAATTTTGAAATGAAATAAAACATTAATGCTTACTTTATTTTTGCAGCAAGTAAGGAAGGAGCTTTGGAGTGGAATAAGTGTCTCTTCTAAACATGAATTTAGAGCTATGTGTAAAGTGCATCCTATTCTAAGCTAGAAAGGAAAAAATGAGCTAAACTGGCATGAAGAGGTGACCTACAAAGCTGATATAGGATGTCCCGAGGTGCTACATGAAATAGGTCGGGAGGGTTTTAAGCGTGAATAAGGTGCACAAAAGGTGTGTAAAGGTGAGAGAAGGTGGAATGAGTTGAGGGATAGGTGTCCAACACCTCCAGCCAAACTTATAACCCTTGGGAGGAATTTTTTTCACATGGAAGGCTACTCACGGTGGTAGTGAAGGTAGTTTCACAAAACAGAGTTTTGGTGGAAGATTTGGAGGTTGGAGAGGAGGAGGATGAATGAGATGAAAAGGGGCCTTTCCCTGTAGATTTAGAAAGCCATGAAATTACTACACACACTCATCCATTGATTATTGACAAACTAACATGTTAAAAAGTGGAAAAGATGAATTGAATGGAAAAGCCTACTCAATCTATGCTAAAATATGATCTAAGTACCAATCCAACTTCTAAATTATACTAAGAATATTAGGAACATGATAATCACACCATCTAACTTTCCAATAATTCATAAGCAAATTAATTTTTATATGTGGGTGGAGATTCTTCTCCTCAAGCTCCCATGAGAGAGGTGAGAAAGAGAGGCTACAAACACATTTTTAATGGATTTTTTCTCCTACTAGAATGCAAAGAGATTAAACAAAATAATGAAACATAAAAAAAAGAATATAAATACACAAGAGGGACTTAGCCAATGGATTAGGCCCTAACCCAAAAGCATCAGCCCTTTGAGACTAAATCAGCTATGGAACAAACAACTTCTCATTAGCATTGCATAAAAAGGTCCAATACATCATACATCAGTAAAAAATAGCACTAAATCAAAGCTCAAGAGCTGCCTAGATGAACACAAAGTTTGAATCCTAATGAGATCTTTCATATGCTTATTTATACAAATGGGTAGCTACCAAAAACTCCCTAAAGAGTAGGAATAAGTCCTCCTTGATCTCGAGAAGAGTGGAGCTTGGCTCCTCATAACTGTCACTTTTCTTGGCTACCTTTGCATTCAAGTTGTTGGGAGATATCTTGATGTGATATTGGTTGATTGAGAGAGTTAAGGAGGTGGAAAAACCTCCTACAAAATCCCCTTGTTTTCTACTATGAGCCCTTAGGTGGAAAATATCTAAAAAATGGCCTCATTTCCTGCAATTAATTCACATTATGCAACATGACATGACAAACATTATACGCCCTTCTCACTAAGCATAATATGACAAAAATGTAAATAAATGTGAGAGAGAGGTAACTTAATAGTTGAAGTATGGAATTTTAACCCTTTAAAATATACCTAATGATGGGCCTCATCAATATTTTCCGTGAATTTACCACAACTTTGTCGAGGACAATGAGACAACATGATTCTATCATGGTTGTTGTGGGTGGTTTAACAAAGGTAGCACACTTCATTCTAGTGAATACTACGTATTGTGCTAGTTATGTAGCATAGGTTTTCATCATATATGCAGTCATTTTACATGGTGTTCCAAAGAATATTGTGTGAGATAGGGATGCAAAGTTCACTTCCAAGTTTTGGAAGGAGTTATTTGTAGGTTTGGGCACAGATTTTTCCTTCAATACAACTTATCACCCACATAAAAATGGGCAGACTGAGAGGGTCAATAAGATATTGGAGGACATGTTGAGGATGTATGTGATGCATCAGCAGTGGAAGTGGGAGGATTATCTACCATTGGTTGAGTTTTCATAGAATATTGGGTATCAGGAGTCATTTGGGATGAGTCCCTTTGAGGCACTGTATGAGCCAAGTTGTAATACTCTCATCAGTTGGAGTGATCCAGTTAACAGGGTGTTGATTAGACCAAACATATTAGCAGACATAGAACAGGAAATGCAAGTTATAAATAAGAATCTAAAGGCAGCATGGGATAAACAGAAGAGTTATGCAGACCAACACAGGGTATTTAAGGAGTTCTAGGTTGGGGAGCATGTTTATTTGCACATCAAGACCAGAAAGAGCTCCTTGAGGATCGGATCATGTGCCAAGTTGGCACCACGGTATTGCAGGCCTTTTGAGATCCTTGAGAGGATTGGACCAGTGGCCTATTGACTTGCACTACCTCCAATAGTGAAATTCCATGATGTTTTTCATGTTTCATTACTAAAAAGGTATATAAAAGATGTTGATCATGTTATTTCTTGGTCTATATTGCATGTGGATCAAGAAGGATAATTCCAACCGAAACCTCAGTCCATATTATAACAGAAGCTTCTCATGCTTAGGAACTGAGCAATTGAGCAAGTTAAACTGCATTGGAAGCACTTTGGGACAGATGAAGCTACATGGGAGATGGCGGATTAGATGTGGGCTATGTATCCTTCATTGTTTTCCTATTGAGGAACAATTTTTTTGGTTTGGTGTTTGGTATATGTTTGGAATACATTTTGGTGATGTTTTGATAAGTGTAATTATGTATATGGATGTAAATTCCTCCATGAGATAAGTTATAAATATCCAATAAGCGGTATGGATGTATATGGTCATGTTATAATGTTTTTTACTTTTGAGCAGGTTATTCATTGTAAATACTACATCGAGCTAAGTTATAAAGCTCCATGAGAAGTATATTTTATTTTCAGCGGTTTTGCTGAGGTTTAGGTGTGGTTTAAGACCGAGGGCGGTGTTCCCCAAGGGGGAGGATTCTGTAATAGACCCAGGCTAAAAGTTCATGTAATAAAAGTTAATAAAGGCAAAAATAAGACCATGGTTAAGGGACACTTATTCCAAGTTGAATGTTGGGAAACTATATCTAGTGCTTACCCTTTGGATATGTGTTTATGGCTAAGTGTTGAGTCATAAAGAGGTATCTTTTGAACACCTAATTATCTCACATTAATCATCAATCCGAGAGCGTCTTTTTATTCCAAGAGTGTACTCTGTCTGAGGCTGCAATTGTCTAAGAGCAATGCTTGTGAAGATGTAGCATAGAAATACAAATGCAGAAGTAATAAATGCTTGAAAAGAAATCTAATTGCAAATAACAGGAATGTAAAGGCTACACTACAGCAATCTTGCGGGACATCGATCAGGGATGCAGTAGCGATAACTCTTTCCCTTAGAAATCGATGCGAAATGCCTAAATCTGGGAACTTTGAATGATTAGCTCTGTCCTCTACAGTTTAGAGATCTCAAAGCAAGTGAAAACAACTCAAATGAAATGGAATCTAAAAAGGAACAACAGCATAAAACAAACAGCAATTACAATTCTTTGAAAGAAACAACAACTACGATTCTAACGCAATTCGAACAATTAAATCTTGAACTCAAACCTGTCGACAGTCCAATTGTAATCTAACAACAAACCATAAATAAATGGAACAACAACTCACTGTAATTACAGAACAGTACCGCTGACAGATAATAATAAGTTTGATAAATGGAATAGCAATGAATCAGTGTTTGCTTCAACAATCAATGAAACAACTCTGTAATGCAAATAAATATGAAACACACTTTGTGCATTAACAAACCAAGATTAATAATACAACATCATAGTAATCCACCAGAGCCGGGCCCTTAGCACTAGTGAAGTACCGCTGGGTCTAACTCAGAATTCTAAAGAATAGATGAAACCAGTGTTTTTATATTAATCAAAAAGACATTATAGACAGTGTTTTCTCACGACAGAGAGTCGAGAATTATTCGATTGCAAAGGAAATATGAAAGTCTTTTACAACAACAATCCACCGCCCCCCCGGGTCACTAAAGATCATTGCCTTTATATTCGATCTTTGGACGGACAAATCAAGAAAGATGATAAGTTTGTACAACGATCCCTCAGGATCTTCCGATCCTGAGGGATTCACACCTTCTTTGTTTTATCACAATTCTGTTTGCTTAGTTTAGGGCCGAGCTGTCTCTTGCTCTTTTTGGGCAATCCGTTCAAATCTTCTTGGCTTCAGCTGAATATGGTTCATCACAAATGGAGTAGGAGTCAAAGTGTTTTCAGCCATGCCTTTGATACAGCTGCTCACCTGTTCGAATTCCTGATTTGACAATAAAAACAATCTTTAGTCACCTTTTTTAGACTTGATGTAAACCTTTCCAAATTAATTACAATTATCATGATAGATTACCTTTTCAAGACAAACTGAAGTATATTTATGGTGAAAGAATGAACAAATACATAGGAATTTCATACCTCTTTTAATGCCCAACACTAAGGAAATTGGAAAAGGAAAAGGCAAAGGCATTAAAGAGGTAAAAAGTATTTTTGGTACATTTATTTATGAAAATAAACGAAATTAATAGGAGAAAAGGAAGATAAAAGGTCACATGTTGCATGTGAGGAGAAAAATGAAGGAAAATAATGGAAAATGAAGAAAATATAGGCCTCATCAATAAAAAGGCGTATGAGGATTAGTTAGTATCTTTTTTCAGTTCAGTTTTGGAGCTCTCTCACTATTCTCTCTCTCTCATACTCTTGGATACTTAGAGTTTTCTTGGAGAATTTCAACATCGAGCCAAGAAAGAAGAAAGCAAGGAAAGGAAAAGGAATAAAAGATCAAGCAAGGAAGAATAGGATCTAGCAGCTTTAGTAGGAATACTTCACGTAACATATTGCATGTGTGATTTCATAGTTGTTTTGGACATGCATGGCTTATGCATGTTGGTATTTGGTTCTCTTGTTGTCGATGGCATGGTTTTTTCAGGTTTTTACAGTGAATTTCAGCCTTGCCTTGCCTTTTTCCAAATGCCATAGTTTGTTGCGATTTTGATCTCGGTTTTGAGCTTTGGAATTACCAGATGGATGTAGGAATCTAGGGCAGAGGTGGTATCAGGTTCATTACCAAAGGCCTAGGAAATCCTTGACCGGTTTTGTCAGGATACACGGTAAATCCTAAGGGAGGTGTCTCAATTTAGGGCCTAGTGATCTGGGATTGGATTGTGGTAAAGCCTGAGAGACAAGGAGATGGAAAATTCCTCAAGGATAGTGATGGATTCTGGATGTCATTCCAAGTTTGGTTCGATTTTGTGATCGGAGCATCGGTTTTGGTGTGATCACGGTATGGTGAGGGTGAATTTGATTTAACCTATGGATTCCTTTGGTTGTGTTTTGGATTGTTTTATCCATGAGATCCCACATTTGTGCTTGGAATATGGCACGGGGGTGACTGAATGAAGAGATATTTGGCTCAACCATGTCTATGGTTGGGTCGTACGTGGAAGTCTCGAACTTGGTCGGTTATTGCCTATGTTTAATGGAAGCTAAGTTCTCTTGATTTTGTACATATTAATGTGTGGATTTAATTTTTTTTATCTCAATGTTATTTACATGGTTTTATTCTTGTTATAATCATGTTTAAATGGTTGGTTCATGTCATGGCTATTTCATATATTGACTTGTAATTGTTAAAATAATGGATGCAAGACCTAATTGGTGTCATATTTTCTCAAGTAAGAGGGTGGTGATACTTCTTGTAATGTTTCATAAGATTTTTCAGTCATTCATGCTCTATCTTATATCCTAGACCTATAGATTTCATTCATGCCAAATGTTTGACAGAATTTTAGTCCCAGTTTGGGATGGTCAGGCCTAGTCCTGGATAAATTTTTTAGTTATTTGGCATTGTCTTCATGTGGTTAATGATTTCTGAAAGCTAAATGAAGTTTTGGGTAGTGTCCGGGATTTCGGGCTTAAAAAGTGCCTTAAATCTTTTGGATGCAAGCACGCATCTAGGAAATTGAGTCCCTAGACACACACATGCCCATGCAGTGGGTGCATCTAGAGCCTCCCAGACATACCCTTGCCCATATCAAGGGAGCGTCCAGGGTTTTTCTTCAGCAAAATTTAGGGGGACTCGGGGACAAGTCAACTTGATGACTGGGATAACCTCTGGGGGTACTGTAGAAGGTGCAAGGAGTATGTGTTATGGTTTTCCGTGTCGATTCCACTTCCTTAAAGTCACCAAGGAGGTTGAGTCTTCTCTTAACTTCCCTCATCTCATGTTTACCCTGGTTGGCCGATTACTTGGGTAGATGTGAGGGGAGGTGTACGTTAAAAGAGTTTAATTCTCAATAAGTTTATACCAAATTTTGAAATGAGAAATAAATCAAGGAAAATTGTCATACCAATTGAAAAAAAATAATAATTTTAAGAATCTAGGAACCAAATATTTATTTAGCTAAATTATTTGTGGACACTTAATATGTTAGGGCTGGTGTGGAGGAATTCCAATAGTCGGAGAAGTCCAAGAGACATATGAAACCAAGGGTATGGACAAATTGATATGTACATCTTGTGAATAATATGCAATCACCTGAGTTATTCAAATTTTGCCTATAAATTTTTTGGAGTTTGACATGGTATCAAAGCAGGCTTATTCTTACCCTACCTAATTATTTATGAACCATGAGTTTTGTGGCTTTCAAGTTTGTGAACCACAAGTTTTGGCCATTTTTTGCATTTCTTTGGATCTAAACTTACCTCTATATTTTCCCTATTCTCTCTCACAATCTTCATTACCTACACCCAAATTGACAAAGAAATCAAAGTTACGCACACATACAAAATGATTTTTCTACTACACCTAAAAACACACAAATACATCACACATATAGAGTGCTTATGAGA
This sequence comes from Pinus albicaulis, assembly GCA_034641835.2. Classification (NCBI taxonomy): domain Eukaryota; kingdom Viridiplantae; phylum Streptophyta; class Pinopsida; order Pinales; family Pinaceae; genus Pinus; species Pinus albicaulis. Next base: position 22,305 of record JAXQQM020060565.1, read on the forward strand.
TCCAACAAATCATAAACTAAGAAATTGTTTGTTGAGAAAATATCTCAACAACCCAATCAACCAACAAACCTAATCTACTAGTTTTCTATTGTAAGTGTTAACTCTAAGTTCCTCCCTTAATGCTTACATTACAAAAAATCAATACAAGAATCAAAAGTTACAACACATATATTTGTCTGATATTCTGGTATGGTCTTGATCAACACTTATATCCACTCTGGAATATCTCGGACCATGCTCTTTCTTCACCACACAAATTGAGCTTACCACTTGACCCGTTTAAGACACAACTGCCTCTGACCATCATTGACCTAATTTTTAGATCAACAATATTGACATACATGGCTCACCGGGCTTCCGCAAGAAAAATTGTCAATTAACTGAACTACTCTATGGGCCTACCACCATCTATCGGATATTTTGCTTCTGGCTATCCATCAATTTCTAAGAATACAATATGGATATTGAATGTGTTTAGAAGTTGATCATACAAATTGACATGTCTAACACACAAGGATCTCATACTATAATCAATAGCCATTATTCAATGGTTTCTGAGCATCAGGAACAAAAAACCATAACAATATGTAAACATAATCAAACTAGTGATGTGTTCAAGGGTTTTCAAGCGCCAAGAACCACTAATTTTAATTATACAACACTGTTCAATAATTGGTTCTACACCTTCCATTTACAAACCAAAAATATACATAACTTACATACAACATACATGATTGATAATTATTTCATAATAGTATGAGTGCCTCTGCATTGAAATCATTATCATTGTCACAATTTGAGAAGTCCTCAAGGTTGACCTCTAGTGAGTTTTCAGAAGTGGCTATGTTAGTTTATTCTTTTAATTTTCCCTTTAAAATATATTTGACATGAGTTTTGCAATTGAATGGTGTGTGTCCATGTCTTTGGTGGTAAAAGCATTCGTCTGAGTTCCTATTTTTATTGATCCTACCCTTAGACAATAGTGCGATCTCAGGATGTGAGTTGTCCTTTGTGTCACATTTTTTCATTGTATTTTCTTCTGCTAAGAGTGTTGTTATCATTTCATCTAGTGATAGAGATGAAAATTTACTTAAGGTAAAAATAAAATTATCATAATTTGACGATAAATTGCTTAGCAAAATAGCCTTAGCATCTTCATCTTCTATTTTCTTCCCAGTTTCCTCCAACTGCCTTATGAGATATTTTAGATAGTTTATGTGTATACTTTGATACCCCCTCATGCATTTTAAGTTTGAATAATTGTAATTTCAAGGATAATTTGGCATTCACGACCTTTTCCCCAATTATTTTGCTTAACTCTTCCAATATTTGTTCAAAATATTTTTCTAATTCTATAAGATGAAGTTGTGAGTCTAAAAGAGAGAGTGTTAAAATGGACCGAGCTTTATCTTCCCTTTTCAGCCAATCATCTAATAGTTTAGGGTCTCAAGGTGTTAGTTCTACTCCTTTACTAATCTCCATAATTTTTTATGCATAAGATGCATTTGGACCTTTACCTTCCAAGTATGGAAGTTTAGTCCATTAAAATTTTCAAGAACTATTTGTTCCATATTTAAAATAAACAACTACTATGTGATTGTTACCTTGTTCTTGTGCATTGGATTTCTCCCCCATGAACAAAACAAATATATCATCCTCTTAAGCACTTTATTATGTCAACGCAACTATACGTCCTTATGAACTACAAATTATCTGAAGGATCATGTCTCTTCTTAAGGATCCTGTGGTTGGCTCCACTTTTCAGCAATAGTAACATTATACCTTAAAACACTCGTGCAAGTTCCTCTAGTGGATTCCAATCAACATGGGCCTATATTAGGTTCTTGTTCCTCCGACCAAAGGTGCACCTTTTTCAAATTCACAACCCTTATTTGATCTTCGTGTCTACGATTTCACAAAAATACAAACCTTTGAAAGTGATATCTTCCCATTCATTCAAACACATCAGAGTGTTAGACAATGAATTAAAGAAAGCATCATTACCAAGGAGCTTAGTAAATAATACCAATGGGTAGCGTATTTTATGTTATCTAAGATATTGATTCGTTGATCGATTCCTTTCGCAATAATTTGCACTAATCACACACTATTGATTCCTTATGTAATGAGGTAATAAGTAAAGATCCAGAATATTGATGAGACATAGAAGCTAAGGTTGAATTTCCAGGGTCAATTATGTTGGCGAAACTCACAGATCTAATTGTAATAGCAGATTTTGATGATCCAAAATTTTTTATGATGAATAAAGTCAATGCTCCAGCACTGGATCAAAATCCTTTTACCGGCTATCAACTTGACCTCTAGAAAATTCACAATTTCTTAGTCCTCTCACATTTTCCCAGGCCTGTAATGAGTTAACCCAGAGCTACCAGCTCTGATACCAACAAAGAAATAAAAGTTGCACACACACATAAAATTATTTTTCTATTACACCTCAAAACACACAAATACATCACACATATATAGTTATTATGAGACCCAACAAATCCTAAATTGAGAGATTTTTTGTTGAGACAACCCAATAAACCAACAAACCCAATCTACTAGTTTTCTATTATAAGCATTAATTCTAAGTAATTATCAACATTTTCTTTTGGTTTTCCTATCGTTCCTATCTCTGCAATATTTTTTGGTTGTTATATGCATAACAATTCCCCTCATCAAATTTGTTGCAATGTATGTAGCAGTTTATCCTCTAGTCATTAAAAATCACATATCTTGCATCTGTAGTCTGCTCCTGTGCCCATTCTTTCACTCGACATTTTTTTCTCTCAAGACCCACTGACCATTCATTTTTTATCGTTTCTTTGCATCGTGCCATTATCTACATTCTGGTTTCATTTTGGTATCAACCTAGTATGCACCGAGTATTATTCCCACATAGAAAAATTGGACCCAGGTTATTGAGAAATTAATCCTCCACAACGTAGATGTGATTCATGTATCTCTGTTAAACGATTTAATGAGGTTATAACCTCTTTTGTGATGACATTGTTTTCCACTATTAGACCTAGCCATCTCTTTTCCCACATATGTTTTCTTTAGTTGATCAACACTTGCACAGTCTCGAGTCTCAATTTGGTCGCCAATTTGAATCCTGATGGTGGTGAATCTGATCATTAGTTTCATTGATGTGGCCTTGGCATAGGTCGCAGGAAATCATGGAAAAATTTTAGAAAGCGAGGGAACATTCCCAAGAAAGTTAAATATCATGATATTTTAGGTTGCCAATTTTTAGGCTCTTTGGTATCTTCATTACATTAATCATTTTGGATGTAAGGAAATTATACCGCTCGTTGAGGTGGTCGTATGCCATACATAATGTGTGTTGAGGTTGGAAATATTGTATATACTAGATAACTAACCATTCATTATGAAATTTTTGCTTCTTTTTATGGCCATAAATTATTTTCAAAAGGTTACAACAATATTCTAGCTATAGTTATTGAACTTATTTCCATTGACTAAGTGAGTTAAGGAGTATTCTAGGGATCCGTGCAAGTTTATATTTGTTGGTGCCCTAATTTTTAGTGCTATAAAAGTTGTAAATGTTGCAGTTGTTCAAAAGGAAGAGGGAAACATGTGCTTGTTATAGCTACTCCAAAATTTGTTTTCTATTTTGTTCATAACACACTACTCATTGTGTAGTTGTAGTTATTTAGAATTGGGAGCTATTTTTCTTTTGTATGTTCACATGTGCATTTTTTGTAGAAGTTGTGACACCCTTAATTTTTTCTTATTATTAAAAAAATGGCTAGAATCAGTGAGCTATTACAGCTACCGAATACTCTAATACACTATGATGTTGACAATACAGTCATCATTGATAAATCCATTCTCATAGATGTTTGAACATGTTTACAAGGTTCACATGACAAGATTGAGTTTATGTAGCTCGAATCTTAGCTACAAAAAGATGAGTTACACCAGAGGAGTCATCATTCTGAACTAGTTTTTGTTTGGAAAAATTATTTATTTGAGTTTGACTCCCATCAATAGCCACAAATTGATCAAATCAATGAGGTTGAGGTTGATTCCCATAGAGTTCCCATTTCAAGAAAATATTTACATGGAGATGCAAAGGTTCAACCTACACTTCCCAAGCCCATCATAAAACCTTGGGAAGAACTTGTCGACAACAAGAACACAATTGGTATTGGATATGATAAGGATGTTTCCTTTCACACTCCATACTATTCCAAACCCATCTAATTTTAGTGTGATGGATTTTTTCAAGACAATTCATCCCCACCTAATCCACATCCTCTTCCACAACCACTAAGTCATACTATTATATGACAAAATTGTGATCAGGTTAGCCACTTAAAATATTAGTGTTTCGATCTTCATCCTTATGAGGATTGTGGAAAACAAACTCATTATTCAAAATATGTTCCAAAATCAGGACTCCTACAAGAGAAAAGATTTGTTGAGATTCAATAGGAAATTTCAGCACCCACACCTAGTGTGAGACCAGGAGATCCAAGCAGCACCTACACTAGGGTGGGACTATAGGTCTTAGCAGCACCTACACTGGTGTGGGCTAAATTTGGTGCATGTCTATTTTAATTATCCCTTAATTAAGATGGAAAATAAAATGTAATAAAATATCAAAATAACTTGTAATAGTTAACTGAGTGTGATAAACTCAGTTAGCTCATGAATTTCGAGTTAGAGGTAGTTGGTGAGGCATGCAGAGTAATTCTAGTTGTAACAGAGTTTGAAGTGCAACTGTGCATTATTTAATGCAGGTTGTAATCAATTTAACTCAGTTAAGTGATTTAAACTCAGTTGCGTTAATCCAAGTTGTCATTGATGGCAACAAGTTGATGAAGGAGAAGCCAAAATATGACCCTATGATTGATAAGCCTAACAATGAAGATGACCTCTTGTTGTCCCATTCACTTTCTGCACATAAATATTCAAGGACAGTTATAAAGAAAAATAATTTTTTCTACCTGGGAGGTAGAATTTCACTATGACACCTACACTACCTTTTAGAGCATAATTTTAACTTTCTAACGAGCTCCCACTTGGCCGAAAACTCCAAGCAGTTTTTGAGATATCAAATTTTCAAGTTAAAAAAATATATTTATGATAGTGAGCTGACCTATGCTCAGATACTCGTGTCTGCCCCTTCCTCAACAGATGTGTCCTTTTGGCTAGTCAAAAAACTATATATATAAAGTTGCGTTATTCCATTTCTGGGCAATCAATTCGGTGAAGAAGAATAAAAAAATACAAAATAGTGAAGAGTTCACATCTCGTGAACTTAGGAGACCTAGGAGAATGGTCAATGGTTGGGAAATTTCTAGTGTCCTCTTAAACTCAAACTACAATCCTTGTGAACAATCAATAGTAGCTCGGTGATGAATTCAAAAGTGCCATAAAAATACAGGAACAAGGCCGAGGAAGTCTTCAAATATATTGTTTGGAAAAATTCTAGAGATTGGATAAATTCTAGAGTTAGCATTGTGTGTTCGGACTACTCTACAGCCTTTGGATCTGTGTTAGTGAAAATCTCGATCACAGAATGGTGTAGAAGCATGGATCTGTGATGCATCTACTGAGAGGCTTATATCAAACCTTACACAGTCACTCAGACTTGTGATATGCAGAACTCAGTGTGAGAACAGACCTGTGACACAAATTTGTTGTGAAGACCTCTGATTATAATGTCTAGATATCTGTGGAAGAATATTGAAGCTTCGATAAGTGCTAGGGCTTGATACTTAGCCTTTTGAATAGGATCAGGCCTCGGGTTGATCACAGAAAAGAACAGACTTTTCAAATATTTCTTAAAAACCCAAGTTATTTTACCTCGGATATTTCAAGTGTAGACCAGTGATTGTTTTTTAATCTTGAACAGAACCTATGGAGAAACTCTATGAAGACGGAATTTTAGATCTAATATTTGTGGAGATACGTTGTTAGACATCAGTAAAAACATTTATGTGCATACTTAAGAAACATTTATTTTCAGACCTGTGATCTTTGGTAAAATAGTTTCGGACCTGTGAAGATTATACTTCAGACTTGTGTTAGATTGTTGCAGATCTTCATTGGAGTCACAGTTTTGGATTTGTCCTGCAATTATAAGCACAACATTTATGGAGATTGCTCTTGTACCCTCGATCTGTGAATAAGTGTTGAGAGTAGTCTTGAAACAGACTTAAAGAAAATTTGAAGAGTTCTCTAAGCAAGTCTTGGTCAGTCATTAAAGTAGACTTGAAGATATTCTTGAAAGGGATTTGTTTGGACAGTAAAGTAGCTGGTGTCTAGAACAATGATGAACTTGGAGGATTGAACAAGTGAAGTACTTGAAGCTCGGATCTTGGATAGTGGACAAGGTAGAATTCTGGTGCAATCTTATGGAGCAGTTGTTTGACTATTGAATAAAGCCCCTTGAGAATTCGAGCAGGGATATTTCTCTTGGGCAGTAAAGACAACAGTACTAATGGATTAATTGAAGGCCACTGATGAAGAAAAGTGGACAGTGAAGTCAATGAAGAATTTTGGAAGAAATAATACAGTGATGAATATGTAAGCACTATTCACATTCTCTATTAAACCAAGCAAAGAAGGACTGGTGTTCTTGGAGTAGGATCTCCTAAACACAAGGTTGGTGCCTTGAGAAGATAGGGTTAAAGCCCTAGAGTTTGGAGCCTCATCAAAGTCCAAGTTAGTGCTTGGAAACAGGTTGTTTCCTATTTCATTAAAAGGGTTGGTGCCCTCACTCATCTATTGTATACTATTATTAAAAAAAGGGATTTAAGTTCTTATTAATCCTTAATATTATCATTATACACCTATCTGTCTTTAATTGTGAAGAATCTAACTGGAAATAATTAACAATTGAAAAGAAATATTGAGTCACCCCCTCCTCAGTATTTCCAACAATTGGTTTCAAAGCCAGCTTCTTCATTATCAACCTAATAGCTGGAAGAAGGATTCTAAGGCATAATGAAGAACATGGAAGCAACATGGAAACTGCCTATTTTTTATGGAACAAATTTTAGTTTTTGGAAAAAGAGGATGTCCTACTATCTAATGTCTCTTGGTCCTGAAGTAATGCACTCTGTTTTGGATGGGTAAAAATCTCCCCCCAATCTTCCAACTAATCAAGATGAAATAAGAGCCTACATTTCTAATCCCAAAGCTTTAAATTCCATCACTGGTAGAATTACCGATTCTGAATTTACAAAAGTCATGAATTGTGACTCAGCCAAAGAAGTATGGGATAAGTTGGTTTCTCTATATTATGGGGACTCCAAATTTAAGAAGGAAAAGCTTCAAACCTATAGAGGACAATTCGAGAGTCTGAAAATCAATGATGAAGAAGATATTGCATCATACTTCCTCCAAGTAGTTGAAGTGGTTAACTCTCTTAAAGGACTAGGAGAAAATATTGAAGAAAGCACCATTGTTCAGAAAATATTGAGATCGCTTCCTGACAGATTTGACTCCAAAGTAACTGCCATAGAAGAAATGAAGGACCTAGATACTCTCAAGATGGATGAACTTCATGGAATTATTATTGCCTATGAGATGAGGAAAGGGAGCCCAAATTTCAAAGAAGCAGCTTTCAAAGCCTCAAGATCTACAAAAGAAGGAAAAGGATGGAATTGCAACAACGATGAATCTGATACTGAAAACGAGTTAGCTCAATTTGTACAAAGACTAAAAAGGGGATCTAAGCTAAAAGGTAAGTACCCTCTTATTTGTTTCAATTGTGGAAGAATAGGTCATTATGCTGCAAAATGTCCTCATAAACATGATAGTGATGATGAAAAGGACTCTAAAAGAATGATGTACAAAAAGAAAGGGTTTAATAAGAAGAACTTCTTCTCCAAACAAGATGAGTCTAATGAAGATGAATTTGTAGTCATAAAAAGGAAATCAACTAGAAATGTGCGTCATTACAAAGAAAGTGATGATGAATCAGATGAGGAAAGTAATTATGTTGGAAGCAAAGAAACATTATTCATGGCATTTACAAATGATGATGACTCAGAACTAGAAGATGAAAGAAACATGGATAGTTTGCTAATGAGTGCCATTGAAGAAAATGAGAATCTACAAAAGAAGATGATTTCTCTCAAAATAGAAAAAGAGGAAGCAAAAAGAAGGGAAGACTTCTTGAACACTAAGCTAAAAGAGAAGGATGATATGTGTGAAAAACGTGAAGCTGAAATAATATCTCTAAGAAAGGAATTAGAGCAAGTTAAAAGGAGTTGGCAAAGCTCTCTAGCTCTTGACAACATTCTTAATACTCAAAAACCTCAACATGACAAGTCTGGAATTGGTTTCAAAGGAGAATCATCAAGTACAAAGAATAATGCCAGAAGTTATGTTGATGTACTCTCTTGTCATCCAAAATAAGAAAAGTCATCTCGTCAGGAACAAAGTCCCATCTCAAAACCAAGAATTGAAGAAAGAGCAACTCCAAGGAAGAATGTTGGTTCAAGCTATGGATACCACAACAGGTATCAAACTATTTTTCTTGGGCATTGTTACAATTGTAAAAACTTTGGGCATCAAGCTAAGCATTGCAAGGCTCATAAGAATGAAGCACCAAGATTGAATGATCAAACAAACCAACTATAAAAAATCCCTAATTTCACGCTGGGTCGATGGTTACTCAGGTAGTTCAACCACCCCATCCCGTGGCCAACTGTTTCCAACTGCTGAAACTACTTGGAGGGACTATAAAAAGCCCTTATGTGTATGGCCTAAGGGAGAGACAGAGAATTATTGATATTATACTCTGTTGGTATTCCCTATCCAAGTCTGATTCCCCGTGCCTCCTGCACTTTCCCAGTTCATTGTAGGAAACCCTTGTTTCCTTGAGATACACATCCCTTTATATGTTATCTCGTACGCACCAGTTTGGAAGGAGTCTTAGCGAGGCAAGGGCTGGACGGATCCGGATGACGGTCTGCGAAGGCCTTGGAAGGATCAGGTGATCTCTCCACTTGATTACTTTTGTACGTACTATTTATAATACAGAAGTATCATGCTGTTCCCGAAATAAACGTGTTAGTGTATGATTTTATGTATGAGAATATTTGTTATACAAGCATTCATTATGATTTATTTAATGCTTTATATGAATCTCACTAACATATAGAGTAGATATATGCTGTACAACTTGTCCTTTGTGCTGGTTTCTTCTTGTATTTCAGGTTAAGGAGGAAGGACGGTTGCAGGGAGTTTGGACTCCACGTGGATCTACTTCAAACGTAGGACCAATGGGTAAATCTCTCATTCTGCTCTATTTGGTTTTTCTGAACGTGCATGGTTGTGTGAGTCTCTGTTAAGTAGTACGCCCCTGCTCTGTGGAGGTTGTATCCCAACCAACCTCTAGGGTGTTAATTCCCCGAAATAGAACTGGCGACTCCGCTGGGGATCACATTCTTGTGATTCTCCTGTTGGGTTGTTTCATCTGTTTGGTAGGTTGCCAACAGTTTTTCCTGTCTTTTACAGTCCAGTTTGTTTTCTTGCAGTCAGTCTGAAGTCTTGGTATCTTTTCCAGGCTTGTTCTTTTGTTTTTTTTCAATATTTACCTTTGCATACGCTTCTTCTTTTGCACACAGTCGCGTATACACGCGAGTTTGTCTGAAGGAAACCGCGTATACGCGAGTTTCCCTTAGAACAGACGCGTATACACGATGGTTGCACAGCTGTGAAGCCGCGTATACCTAGGCAGATTTTGAATTTTTAGGATTCTGGTGTTTTTGGTCCTTTCTGGCTGTGGAGGCCTGTGTCTGCAGAGTCTCTGTACTTACTGGAGTGTGAAGGAAGTGGTTTCATGTCTTTTCTCTCTTTCGTTTGAGTGGAAACTAGTCTTTTGGCAAAAGTTTTGTTTCTGGTGTTGGCACTTCTAGATTGAGTTCCAAGATCGCTTTCTGAGCATTCTTGGCTGTTCTGCTTTATCAGAACAGAGAGCTTCTGCTCACTGACTCGCTCCTATCTTTGTGTTGTGCTTTGCATTGCGATTTTTGCTTCATTTTTTATTGGTTTTCTTGAGTTCCATAGGCTAGGGTTTTGTTGCAATTTTCGAAGAACTTTTCTTGCTTCTTTGGAGTCTTTATTTGCAACGAGTTTGCACTATTTGTCTAGGCTGATTGGCTGAGTTTTGGTCTTCTCTTGCTCTTATTGATCTTGCTATTTTTAGCCTTATAAGGTTTGGGAGCATTCTTGAAGTTAGTGCTTGAAATTCGGTCTTATTTGGTTTGGATTTTGATAGTTCATGCTTGGTCTTTTCGAGCTCTTTTCCTATAAAACTAAAAAGCCCAAAAAACATTTGTTTTGATTTTTGTTTTTGCATTTCAGAAACTCAAAAAACATTGTCTCTTGTTTTTGTTTTTGTTGTTGCATTTTCATTTTCGTTTTGCCATATCTTTTGGAGCTTTTGTGAAGTTTCTTGCTTCTAGTTTTCGGCTTGATTTTGAGGAGGAGTTGTCATTTGATTTCTTCTTCTTGTTGTTAAGTATTTTTGGTGTCTTATATTAAGAGTTCTTGTTTTCAAGAATTGGCTTTCTGGACAACAAAAGATGAGTTAAAACTGAAGGAGCTTTTTGGGAAATTTCACTTTGTTTTAAGAGATTTTTGCATCTTAGGATTTACATGCTTGTAGTGATTTGCATTAGGTGCATTGAATCATTTAGTTAGCTTCTTAGTTTTTGTGAGTGTGAGTTTGCAATTCGAAAAGAAAAATACAATTTTTTTAGTCTCGTAGAACCTGTATAGAGATTACTTTTCATCGAAAGACAAAGAACTGCATGTGCATGTAGTTAAGTTTTTATTAATTTCTTTTGCGTCAAAACACCATTGGTTTTATCTCCATATCCTTGTGACTTAATACAACAACCCTTAAAACACCATTGGTTTTATCTCCATATCCTAGTGACTTAATACAACAGCCATTGGTTACCACCCTGTGGAGTCTGACACTGTGGAGAGAGATCCTCCACCAAGGTCTGAAGGTTTCGTAGCTGATTCCGGTGTCGGTTCGTATCATTCTTATCTTTCGATGGCCACGACTGGGAACGCGGCTTCTACCGTGAGTGCTGCAGGCATTCAGACCCCTGCTTCTGTCGAGGCAGGGGGCACTATTGCTTCATCTTCGATTGCTTCTAGCACTGCTATGTTTGGCTCTGGGTTCACCCAAGCATATGCTTCTCATTCTGGTCCCTTCTGTTCAGGGATGTCCATTAGTGGAAATCCCTCTTTTTCCTTTTCCGCCGGTGCAGCTGGATCTACACCCATGTATAACATGGCTAGTGGATCAACTTCGTTTCAGGGTTTCCCCTTTGGGACTGGGCATATTCCCAGTTCCAATCCTTCTTTAGGGTCGTTTCCTTTTACGTCCCAGACCCAGAGTTTCAACCCTTGGTCTGGGGGGCAAAGTTCGACTACTTTTACGGGATGGAATCCTCTGTTTACAACGGCTGGGGCAGGGAATCAGTTCTTCGTGGGTCATCAAGGGAATGCTTCTTTCCCTTCATCGAGTGCTTATCAGTCTTTTTCTCCTCTATCTAATGCGTGGAACCCCTACCAGGGGCTTTCCTCTTCAGTCAATACTTCAGCGGGGGGAACTAGTCTGGGTTTTGGTAACTCGGCGTGGGGAGGAGGTTCTTCTCCGTTTTCTACGAGTCCTTTCTGGCAGCCTCGTGCCTCATCAAATCCAGGCTATTCTTTTCAGAATGTTGGAAATCCATCCCATCAAGGATGGAATTCTCAGGCTCCGCCTCGATTACCATTTCTGGCAACTTTAAACTTGCCAGACTTGTCGAAGTTAACTAATGACCCGATTCGGTATAGTCCGGGGTGGCCTCCGGTCCCGACCAAACTTCCTTCAGACATTCCAAAGTTTGAAGGTAAGAATGGAGAGGATCTGGCGGATCACATTACCACTTTCCACTTATGGTGTTCATCGAACTCCCTGATCGATGACTCGATTAGGTTGAGATTATTTCAGCGCACCTTAACTGGAAATGCTGCCAAATGGTATATAGAGCTCACTGGGGGCAGTTTTGCCACATTTGGAGAACTGGTTGTCACATTTCTTAACCATTTTCAGTTGCCTGTCAGATATGAGGCTGGGACCGAACTCCTGGCTAATTTTAAGCAGGATGAGGCAACTCACATTTCTGATCACATTCAGGATTGGAGGAGAAGGAAGAGGCTTATCAAAGCTCATATTCCAGGTGAATTCCTTCTCGAGTGGTTTTTGAAATCTCTGCAGTCAGACATTTCAAAGGATGTATCCCTATCTGGGGTATTTTCTGAGGAGCAGGCCATTTTTAGGGCCCAACAGTTAGAACTGATCTATTCTCAGTCTGGGATGCTTTATAAGTATTTACCCAATGCTCCTCGCTCCAAATTGGATTTATCGAAACCTAAACCTGGTCCGCATGGTGACGGGCTTGTCGGATCGGTCAATAGTAGTGCAGCCAGCCTGCTTTCTCAATTGCAGCAGTTGTCTTTACAATCTGCTCCTTCTGGTCAGGCTGTGCCTGCTGATTCATCACCTTCCCAGTCCTTGTCCATAAATGCTGTCCAATCTTTTGATCCCAAAGGAAATCAACAATCCGATGGGAAGAAGAAAGGACGTAATAACAAGAAGAAGGGCAAGAACGGGAAGGGAAATGCAAATAAAACCAACGAGCGTGTTGGTGAGGGTCAAAAGGAGAAAAAGAAAGTGAAGTTTCCATGCAAGATTTGTGCTGGAGACCATCTCACACACCTTTGCCCTAAAATTCAGGATGCTCAGCGCCTGTTATCCCAGCAGGGTTCTTCTAGTTCCCAGGCTGTGCTAACAAACCCTTTTCCCCAAGGGCAGCAATTAGTTGTTGGCGCGAACCAAAATCCCGGGGCTTCCTCTGGAGGTGCCCAGGAAGGGGAAATTCCATCGAACATCTTTATGATGAGTGCTCACGTGGATGTCGCTACGAGATCCCGTGATTATGGCAGAGAGGAATCTTCGAAAGCTAAGGAAGTTCTTGATGCTACTGAGCCGCTTCACATCACGAAGCCAACTATTGAGTCTATGCCTCGGATACCGAAAGCATCTTCTAAGCGGTCAACGATTAATCCGAATGCGAGGGCCGCCCAGAACTACTCGATTGTAGAAGATCTGGCGCAGAGTCCTTGTGCTATGTCTGCTTTAGAGGTACTCCAGTCTTGTCCGGCTCAGCGCAGTGCTTTGCTCACTGCCATTGGGGCTGTTGATCCGAAAAATTCTCTTCTGATTACTTTCGATATGACTAACTTTAAGAAGAGACTTCCTCATCATATGGAATTTCATATTAAATCATCGTATCGAAAGACCAATATCTTTCGAACGGTGGTTGATGAGGGTGCTTCTACTTGCGTGATGTCTCTCGCATGCTGGAAGACACTTGGATCTCCCAAAGCTGTTCCATCTAGCACTGTTCTTACTGCATTCGATGGTCATTCTCATAGACCCCATGGTATTGTCCCGGCTTTGCCCATCTGTGTTGGGGGCAAAACCGTTAACATAGAGGTTGAGGTAGTGGATGCAGCCTTGGACTACAACCTTCTGTTGGGGAGGAACTGGATTTATGAAATGGATGCTATTGCATCTTCATTATTTCGAATAGTATGTTTTCCCCACAAAGGGAGGATCGTTACAGTGGATCAACTGGATTGTCCTCCTGTAGACCTGGATGCGCCTTTTGACTCATCTGTTCCTAAGTTGGATAATACTAAGGCGCCTGTCGAGAATCTAGGAGTTGGAATGTATTCTTCCCTGATGGGTTCTTTTGATCTTCCTCCTCCTAAGGTGTCTATTAATGCTATTTCATCCTCCAAGGCTCCCCTTCGAAGAGATTTCTTTCGAACTCATTATTTTTCGGACCCTTGGACCTTACCTTCCCCAACAACCACATTGGAGGAAGGGCAAGTGGGTGGAATGGCATTCCCGATTTCTGCAGCTGAGATTGCATATCAGTCTATTGTTGACACTGCAGAATCTGTTCCAGCTCCTCTTTCACCGGAAGAGTTGGATGGTGATGTGGCTCCGGCTTGGACGCTTAGTTCTTCTTCAGCCCAGGATTGCCTTGATACCACTCTTCCATCTGAAGAGGCAATCCTGGAAGCCATGACTGGTATAGATAGACCGTGGGATGATTTGCATCATCGGTCTTACTTCCTACCTGACTTAAGCGAAGTTGAAACAAGTTTTCCAAGTCCTCAGTCTCCTGGACCTGTTCACCCAGTCTTGAGCCCTTTAGCACCAGCACAGGTTTATGCTGAAGGGAACATGGCTGTGATCTCTCCTACTATCCCGGTGAACATCTCCAGGAATCCCAACATTATCGAGAATGTCTTCATTGGAGCTGAATGTTCCCATGAAGAGGTTCAAATCTATACCGAACTCTTCAAAGAGTATAGGGATGTTTTTGCTTGGTCTTATGAGGAAATGCCTGGCATAGACCCATCTATCGTCCAGCATGAGATCAAGACGTATGAAAACGCTAAGCCGGTCAGGCAAAAACTTCGTCCGGTTAATCCTAGGAAGGCAACAGCTATCAAAGTTGAAGTTGAAAAGCTGCTTAAGGCGGGATTCATTTTCCCAGTTCCTCTGACTGAATGGGTTTCAAACCCCGTTCCTGTTGATAAAAAGCAAGGAACAATTCGAGTGTGCATCGATTTCGGAGACCTGAATAAGGCGTGTCCTAAAGATAATTACCCCACACCCTTCATTGATCAGATTATTGATGAGTGTGCCGGTAACGAAATTTTTTCCTTCATGGACGGTTTTTCTGGTTACAATCAAATTACTATCCGTCCAGAAGATCAACACAAGACCGCATTTATTTGTCCCTGGGGTACGTTTGCATATAAGAAAATGCCTTTTGGTCTGAAAAATGCTGGAGCCACTTTTCAGCGGGCCATGTCTTACGCCTTCCATGACATCAAGAAAATTATCGAGGCATACTTAGATGATCTAGCTGCTCATTCTCGAAAGAGGATGGATCATCCTGGTCACCTCTGGCAAATATTTGAAAGATGTCATTTTTATAAAATTCATTTGAATCCGAACAAGTGCGTTTTCGCGGTAACATCCGGTCGGCTGTTGGGATTTATCGTGTCTAGGGAAGGGATAAGGGTAGATCCCTTCAAGGTTGAGGCAATACTTTGGTTGCCTCCCCCGTCTTCAATCCGTCAACTTCAAAGTCTCCAAGGGAAGTCTAACTTTCTTCGGAGGTTTATCGTTAACTATGCTGAGATTACAAAGGGATATATGAGACTGTTGAAGAAAGGAGTTCCTTTTCTTTGGGACGACTATGCTCAACGCTCATTCGATGCCTTGAAAAAGGCATTGACCTCTGCTTCTTTACTGAGTCCACCCGATTATAGCAGAGATTTTCTTTTGTATCTGGCTACAGCAGAATCTACCATTGGTATGGTTCTGGTTCAGGAGGATGATGCTCTGGCTGAGCATGTTATTTACTACCTTAGTCGAGGACTGGTAGGACCTGAACTGCGGTACACCCCGATAGAAAAGTTAGCCTTAGCAGCAGTTCATGCTGTGCAGCGACTCCGGCATTACATTATTCTTCGTAAAACTTATGTCTTGGCAGCTGCCAATCCATTTCAGTTTGTCCTCAGCAGGCGAGTGATTGGGGGCAAATATAATAGATGGATTGTGATATTACATGAATTCGATCTAGAGTTCATGTCTGCCAAATCCAAGAAGTCATTAGTCTTTGCGGAATTGATCTCCGAGTTGCCTTGTGGTGAGGAGATGATCTATGATGAGTCCTTTCCGGACGAACACTTGTTTCTAATCTCTCCACAAGATCCTTGGTATGGGGATATCATTGTATATCTCCAGACTGCGAAGTTTCCCTCCTCTTTTTCGAAAGATGAGCGTCGTAAGCTGCGTCACTTAGCCAAGAATTATTTGATTATTGGTGATGCTTTGTACCGTCGAGGGGTTGATTCAATCCTAAGACGCTGCTTAACTTTCGAAGAAGCTGAGGCTGTGCTCAATGATTCTCGCTGGAGCTTGTGGGGGTCATTTATCCTGGCTTGCCAAGCCCAAAAGATTTTTATGTACGGATACTTCTCCGGGGCTCCTCGATTTTCAATAATTATATTAACTGTCAAGAAATTTCATCCTTGTCGTGTATACTCAAAAAATGTGCACTCATCCGGTAAATTCGCTTTTTCCGCCGCATCGCTTAACCCTACAAAGTGGGGGATTATCAGCTTGTAACCCGCCTAAAGGCCTGGCACATAGCAGTAGACTACTTTACGAAGTGGGTCAAAGCTATGCCTACTTTTGGGAACGATGGTGAGACTGCAGCTCTTTTCTTCTTCAACCAAGTTATCGCCCGTTTCGGTATACCTAGAGAGATTGTCACTGACCATGGCAGTCACTTTCAGAATAGTATGATGGCTGAATTGGCTCTTAAATTGGGTTTCCGGCAGGAGCATTCATCTCCATATTATCCTCAGGCCAATGGGCAAGTGGAAGCTGTGAATAAATCCTTGAAGACAATTCTTCAACGGACAATTGATAAACATAGATCCAACTGGCATATTATGCTATATCCTGCACTTTGGGCATATAGGACGTCAGTTAAAACTACAACTGGCTTTACTCCGCTTCAGTTAGTCCACGGGGTGGAATCCGTATTTCCCATTGAATGCGAGATTCCTTCCCTTAAATTAGCTGTTGAGCTTCTTCCTGACACTTCTAGTCTGGCAGAGCGGCTTCTTCATCTGGAACATCTTGATGAGCAACGTCGAGATGCCGCCACGTTGAATGAAGCGCATAAAAACCGAGTTAAAGCTCAGTACGATAAGGTAGTTAAGCCTAGGGTCTTTTCCGAAGGTGACCTTGTTTTGGTCTATGCCCAAGAAAAAGATGCCTTGGGGGCAGGAAAGTTTAAGTCAATGTGGTATGGCCCCTATATCGTCAAAAAGGTCCTTAAGAAAGGAGCGTATACCTTGGTTGACTTCGAAGGGAATGAGTTGTCGGAGCCCCGAAATGGGCTCTATTTGAAGAAGCATTATGCCTAGGCTTTGGCCTGGCATTTTGCTTTGTATATAGTAGTTTTTGCTTTGTACATATCTGTTTGATTTTCGATTTTTGATGAGATGGTGATGTTTTTGATCTGCTTTGGCAGGTTGTGTTGATGTCATGAGTCATTTTGGTTTCACCGATGGTGCTAGTAGACACACCTGGAACTTAGCTTCCGCGGCTTGGGTGCTTCATTATCCTTCCGGTCAGCTGTTGGTATCAAGAGGGGTCTGCATTGGTCCTACTTCCAATAACGTAGCAGAATACACTGCAGTCATTCATCTACTCTCGGAGGCAATATCTTTGGGTGTTGATTCGTTGGTAGTTTTCTTGGACTCCCAGCTGGTGGTGTCGCAGTTGAACAACACTTATCGGGTACGAGATCCAATTTTATTACGATTGTTCTTGAGGGTACGTTTGTTACAAAGGTCATTTCAATTTTTTAACATTCATTCATATTCCTCGAGCTGACAATTGGTTTGCTGACTCATTGGCTAATCAAGCTTTAGATTGGCATATTAATCATTCAATACAATAAATTTTAATCATCAAAAACATCATACATTTGATACATTTATCACATCACATCAAATATCGTTGTATATATATCATCGGAGTGTCAAAAAACTTTACAAAATTTGGATCCATAATCTCGTACAAAACCTGGGCTTATGCCCCATCATGTTCAATCTCAAAAAAGAATATACATTATAAAATCTGTCTACTCCTGAGGACCCTGCCCAGAAGTCGTGTTCCTATAGAACATAACTGCAGTGGATACACGGCGGAATAGTCTAACCCAGTCCCGGGGTACTCCTACAACCCGTCTCTGGACGGCTTCCGGCAAGTCCTCCACGGCAGCCATAGGGATTTGGCGGGTCAGTCCCTCCAAGTTTCTTTGCACGGCCTGGAGAGTCCTGTCGGAATCCACTGTCTCCGCCTCACCTCTGCGGCGCTTGTGGCGCGGTAGGCCCTCAGGACGAACTGGTCCAACATCTGAAACATGATCATTTTTTTATTGTCAGTCATGATGAATCCAATCAAAAACATGTTTGTTTTTCATTTTTTCATACATATTTGAAAAAATCCAAAAAATCATATTAGTCAAAAAAATTTTGCAAAAAACTTACCGACTGCTCCCCATGCTGCGCCGGGTGGAAGTACTAGATCTGGATCTCCTCGGAAGTCCATCCCAGCATAGGGATAGTCGTCCACTGCGATGATCTGTTCTCCCCACCACAAGAAGAACTCATCGTCCCACGTGGTCCGGGGTACCTCACTGCCCCCCAGTCTCTTCATCATGTCTGCCCAACGGGCAATTCTTGGGTCCCGCGGGCTGCTGATGGTCGAGATGACTCTGGGTCTCAAAGCTGGAACCCTCTCAAAGAAGAATGTTGTCAAAATGGTACCATAGCCAAAGTGTTTAGTTTTTACCTGGCGAATAGAGGTCAGCTGTTGTTTCATGTTCTGTAGCAGGGCTGTGCACCAATCGTAGACGTGAATCAAACACTCTACAGCTATACTCATTTGCGTCCTGGACGCCTGATGTAGTGAGGCATATCCTGCCACTCTACCGATGGTGAAAAGGAGGATCTTCATGTGCAAATCCCTGATATCTCTAATTGCAATCTGCGTTCCAACCTTTTTGGAATTATCTACGCAATATAACTGGACATAATCTTCCACAGTTAACCCTCCCAGGGGTTTTCCGTGAAGGTCTACTGGGTCTCACCCTCCTGGAGAGTCCAGTGATGAAATATATATCCTCCACTTCTATGCGTAGTGGCATCTGATCAATTATGAAGCAATCCTGATCTGGTTCCCAGTAATTTACGAGCATTTCAAGCAATCGCACATTACTTTTCATATTGGGCATTTTAAAGAATTTCAACAATCCGCAATTTCGGAGGATGTTTTGCGCTGCGCGGTCCTGCATGACCCCTTGGTCTACTGCGCTATGCTCACGTTCCCTCCATGAGATGGTCATCCTGAGAAATTTCAATAAAATTTGCATTAGCCATGCTTTTTTGGTTACGGCCCTGCGCATACGCGGTTTTCCCTGTACACAGTCGCGTGTATACGCGGGTTTCCTTCATTAAACCCGCGTATGCGCAGGTACGCAATTTTTAGCAAGGGTTTCTAAGCAAAAAATCACTTAATTTTAATTTTCAAACGGACAAAATGAATAAACAGGATGATTGAGGAGCCTACCTGAAGTTTCGCTGAATTCCGACGGTCGGTTGTTCCTGATTTGACGAAACAAGTTTTTAGCTCCAGAGCTCTTTTTCCAAATCAGCTATGCAATAATGAACCAATTGAGAGGTAATTTGTGTATTTATGGCTAAAAATTGAAAATTTTCGCAAAAAATTTCTTATGCTTATTTTTTCGATCTATCTGATGCTGTATAACTCGATTGCTTGGAAGTGCCCAGTTTGGTATGTTTTCAGGTACATTTTGACGATTTTGAGACTTTTCCCGGTTTTTGATCCATGATTTCCGACTCTTCACGGCAGGTATATGATCTTCACTGGCATATAGGTTAGGGAATCACTTTCCGTTGCATCTTGCATACTAGCCTCCATACCGATCACTTGCCTTAGGGTCGATCCCATCAGGTCATGAGCATTACACCCATTTCACTCGCCGATTTTTAAATCATGACTTGATGGTAGAGCCTTCCTTTACATGGGCTTCCTAGTTAGTTCCTCGCTATCACTTGTTGCCCATGTTGCTTTTTATGTAGGCTCGGGAGTCCTCTTTAGTCCCGCCATGTCTTTCGTGTTGAAGCTTCATTCTTCTCCTTCATCACTTATCATTTTTCTGGCTTATACCCTAGAGGCTCCCTGGTGTCGTTAAGTTGTATTACTGCATTGCATATTGGCTACTTGTTTATCCCGGCCTTTAGCCGGCTTCATTTGGACTCGATGTTTAAGCCAACTTTTGACCTTGACTTTCTGTACAAGTTAACCATTGCATGCACTTAGCTATCACGACTTGACACCTTTGTACCCATGGATGGAACGTTCCTCTGAGTATCACTGACCAGTTTTCGCCACCTTGCATTGAGCATAGGATTGTTCCAATCCCAGGAACTAGTGCATCTACTTTCTTGATACTCGTTCTATCCATTGTACCATAGCATTCTTTTATTCTTTTTCAGGCTTATTATATGAAAAAGACAAAAAATCAAATATAACAAAAAGAGCGGGAACGGGATGTATCTTCGTTATTTTGATGGCAGTACAGAGTCAGTTTGTCGCCCTTGAACAAAGCACATATACTTATATAGATTTCCTTCATTTGGGATGGTTCTAGTTTGACCTAGGTTCAGCCTTTACCATGTTTCACTTGTCAGTTCTCCCCCGGTTGGTTATCTCTTCCAATCATATGGAGAGTTTGTTTTGCCTCCTGCAAGACAGACTTATACAGTGTCACTTTTTACCGCCATGGTCATCACAGAGTCGTGCTTTTGTTCAAGGGAAGTCTAGCCTGAGTCGGCCATTCTGCGGTGTCTCTTGACTCATTATTCAGTCGGCCTTCCCGGTCTTGTCAGTATCATGTTCTATCACATCAGATGTTTTGATCTTCTGCTCGTGCCGGTTTGAGAAGGTCCCCATTGACTTCTTGCCGGCGGGTTTGTCTCTATCGGATCACTTACACATTGCTCGAGAGCAAACCTAGAGCCGCACCTTGGGCCTATTTCCATCATTGATAGGTGACCTCGTGCTCTGTGATTTGATCATCATCATGGGTCTTTGACTGAGTGGTTTCCCCTGTGTTCGACGTCAGCACACATTATCACACTTGGGATTCGTGCAGTACTTTGATTTCCATTTGACCCTATCGGTGGATTTCTCGCCTCTGTGTCAGCTTTCATTATTGGTTGGTTCAGAGGGTTTCTTCCGTGCGCTAGCTTCATCTTGTGCACGTCGGAAACGTACTTCGGTTTTTGGTTCCATCACTCTCCTTCGTCCGATTCCTTCCAAATCTTGGCCTGCGGGTTACACTCGCGCCGGACTGATGTGGGATGCCTTAATGCCTTCCTTCCAGCAGATCTTTTCCCATCGACTTCGACTCATTTCTCTGGGAACAAGATCTAGAGTCTTTTTGTCGCACTAGGCTTGGTGCAAATATCGCGGGCGTACTTTCGCTATCGATGCTGTAATTCATTATTGCCCGATTGGTAGATTCTTCATGTTCGACTTCAACTCATTCATTCGTACTTACTATCTTTGAAATGGGCACTCTTGACACTCATTAACATTATCGGCAGTTTCTGTCTCGCGTTGGTTAAACGGCACTCATCAATGCCCCTAATCCAACGATTTCTCACATGGTCGACTTCAGCTCATTTATTCCCATTGTGTAGAATTGTGCCATAGTGATCGTTGAAGACTCCCAAGCTGCATCAACATGTTGTGGCTCACTTTGACAGCCTCTTTCAAAATCACGGTGATGCCGCTCCACCCTTATGTTGCAACAAAGACAACAAAGATTCATATGTTGGTCCCCGAGTTGCGTGATTGTACCATTTGATCCACCTCTTATGATTCGGTACTTGGAGATTCAGTTACTTATTTGATCAGACATCCAGTTGCACCATCTTTGATCAGCTTTCTATATGTGATACTTGGACATTGATTCAGACTTGTATTTCTGGGCCATGCTCAGATGATTCATTGTGTACTTACAGTTCAGCTATACTTGTATACATGTTGGATCTATTTCAGTACTTTCCATGTGATGTATTTTGACTGAGCATGGGTATGCCCGCCTCAGCATGAGTTGACTCTCTGGTTTCTTTCATTGGTTTTTGGCAGGCTAAAATCTGGTGAAGTCCTCTCTTGTCCTTGCGAAGTTCTTTCTATGTGCATAATACATTTCGGCCATCATGTACCCCTTCTGACCTCATATATTAGGGGGCCTCTGTTATAGCATCATTCCTCACCTTGACATGATTCATGATTGCTTTATGGCTTTTGGGCACCCATTCCTACAGACTTGGATAAATTCACTTAAAAACAATGTAAAATCCCCCATACGCGACTATGCCCGTACTTTTCCACGTGTATACGCGAGTCCAGCTAGACTTTTCCGCGTATGCCATTAAAATGATTAAAAAATATATAAAAAATCCCTAATTTCACGCTGGGTCGATGGTTACTCAGGTAGTTCAACCACCCCAGCCCGTGGCCAACTGTTTCCAACTGCTGAAACTACTTGGAGGGACTATAAAAAGCCCTCATGTGTATGGCCTAAGGGAGAGAGAGAGAATTATTGAGATTATACTCTGTTGGTATTCCCTATCCAAGTCTGATTCCCCGTGCCTCCTGCACTTTCCCAGTTCATTGTAGGAAACCCTTGTTTCCTTGAGATACACATCCCTTTATATGTTATCTCGTATGCACCAGTTTTGAAGGAGTCTTAGCGAGGCAAGGGCTGGACGGATCCGGACGACGGTCTGCGAAGGCCTTGGAAGGATCAGGTGATCTCTCCTCTTGATTACTTTTGTACGTACTATTTATAATACAGAAGTATCATGTTGTTCCCGAAATAAACGTGTTAGTGTATGCTTTTATGTATGAGAATATTTGTTATACAAGCATTCATTATGATTTATTTAATGTTTTATATGAATCTCACTGACATTTAGAGTAGATATATGTTGTACAACTTGTCCTTGGTGCTGGTTTCTTCTTGTATTTCAGGTTAAGGAGGAAGGACGGTTGCTGGGGGTTTGGACCCCACGTGGATCTACTTCAAACGTAGGACCAACGGGTAAATCTCTCATTCTGCTCTATTTAGTTTTTCTAAACGTGCATGATTGTGTGAGTCTCTGTTAAGTAGTACGCCCCTGCTCTGTGGAGGCTGTATCCCAACCAACCTCTAGGGTGTTAATTCCCCGAAACAATTTGTACGAAGACTAAAAAGGGGATTTAAGCTAAAAGGTAAGTACCCTCTTATTTGTTTCAATTGTGGAAGAATAGGTCATTACGCTGCAAAATGTCCTCATAAACATGATAGTATGATGAAAAGGACTCTATAAGAATGATGTACAAAAAGAAAGGGTTTAATAAGAAGAAATTATTCTCCAAACAAGATGAGTCTGATGAAGATGAATTTGTAGTCATAAAAAAGAAATCAAGTAGAAATGAGTCATCACAAAAAATATGATGATGAATCAGATGAGGAAAGTAATTATGTTGGAAGCAAAGAAATGTTATTCATGGCATTTACAAATGATGATGACTCAGAACTGGAAGATGAAAGAAACATGGATAGTTTTCTAATGAATGCCATTGAAGAAAATGAGAATCTACAAAAGAAGATAATTTCCCTCAAAATATAAAGAGAGGAAGCAAAAAGAAGGGAAGACTTCTTGAACATTAAGCTAAAAGAGAAGGATGATATCTGTGAAAAATGTGAAGCTTAAATAATATCTCTAAGAAAGGAATTAGAGCAAGTCAAAAGGAGTTGGCAAAGCTCTCTAGCTCTTGACAACATTCTTAATACTCAAAAACATCAACATGATAAGTCTGGAATTGGTTTCAAAGGAGAATCATCAGGTACAAAGAATAATGCTAGAAGTTATGTTGACATACTCTCTTGCCATCCAGGAGAAGAAAATTCATTTCGTCAGGAACAAAGTCCCATTTCAAAACCAAGAATTGAAGAAAGAGCAACTTCAAGGAAGAATGTTTGTTCAAGCTATGGATACTAAAACAGGTATCAAACTATTTTTTCTTGGGTATTGTTACTATTGTAAAAACTTTGGGAATCAAGCTAAGCATTGCAAGGCTCATAATAATGAAGCACCAAGATTGAACGATCAAACAAACCAACTACGTGGTCCTAAAGAGAAAGGAAATCAAAACTCCTTTGATCCTTTGGCTAAGTTTGATTTGTGTTGGTCATTATGTGATAATTATGATCATAATGAACAAAATTTCCCTCTCAAAAAGGAAAAAACTAAAAGCGTAAATCTCAAAGTTGATAAAAGTGGCCTAGCTGTGTGTGCTCACAGCAAAGAAAATCATTGGTTTGTAGATAGTGGATGCTCAAGACATATGACAGGTGACCAAAAGAATTTTATCTCATTAAACAAGAAAAATGGAAACGTATCATTCAGAAGTGGATCCACTAAAATCACTGGAAAAGGAACTGCTACCCTTGTTAATGGACAAGGAAAGGCTCAAAATACCTTACTGGTGGAAGGGCTCAAACACAATCTCTTAAGTGTTTGCCAGATTTGTGACCAAGGACATAATGTTGTCTTTAGTACAAAAAATTGTGAAATAAGAGACTCATCCTCAAGAGAACTTGTGGCAAAAAGAGTAAGAACACCAGACAATGTCTACATTCTTAGTAGAATCCAAGAAGATAAATGTTACTTAAGTCAAACAGATGAAAGTTGGTTCTGGAACAAGCGATTGGGGCATACAAGTTTTGATAACCTAGTCAACATCAGCAAAATTAAATCAGTAAGGGACATCCCTAAAATGTGCAAGCCAAATCAAGTTGTATGTGGCCCATGCCAACATGGAAAGCAAACCAAAACTAGCCACAAATATAAGGAGTTCTCAACATCAAAACCTTTGGAAATTATTCATGCAGATTTGTGTGGGCCAACTAGAACTCCAACTCTTCAAGGTGAAAGGTACTTTGCTCTATTTGTTGATGACTATACTAGAATTATGTGGATATATTTCATAAAATATAAATCCGAAGCATTTGAATGTTTTAAGAATCTTAAGGCTCTCATTGAGAATGAGAAAGATTCTAAGATTAAATGTCTTAGAACGGATAGAGGAGGAGAATTCACCTCAAAAGAATTTGATGAATTTTGTAAAGAGCATGGAATTGAAAAAGAAATCTATACTGCTAGGACACCTCAGCAAAATGGAGTAGTTGAAAGAAGGAACCGAACCATTCAAGAAATGGCAAGGACAATGCTACTAGTAGCTGATTTACAACCAAAATTTTGGAGAGAAGTAGTTGTAACTGCTGTTTATACCTGGAATCTAACTTAACAAAGAAAAACAATGAAAAAACTCCTTATGAATTATGGAAAGGAAGACCTGCTTCAGTAAAATATTTCAAGGTTTTTGGAAGCGAATGTTTCATAAAAATAAATGATGACTCACCAGGTAAATTTGATTCTAGGGTTAACAAAGGAATATTTCTTGGATACTCCACTAGGAGCAAAGCTTACAAATGTTACAACGATCGTCTACGAAGAATAATAGAAATCATTGATGTGAAGATTGATGAAGGCCTTCCAGAAAAAAGAATTGAAGATCATGAAGTTGAGCCTTTATTTGAACAAAGTGAAGAAGAAGAATCTGAAAAAGAAGAGGAGAATGGAGAACCTTAAAGTGAACCTTCACAAACTTCCTCTAAGATTAAGTTTATTCAAAGACATCATCCGAAAGAACAAGTCATCGGAAATATAGATGAAGGAATTCAAACTCAAAGAAGGATGATAAACACCCCAAGAAAATATGATGTTGCTCTATTATCTTTAATAGAACCTGAAATTTTTTCTCAAGCAAGAAAATATCCTTATTGGATAAAGGCCATGGAAGAGGAAATGTCTCAAATCGAAAAAAATGGGACTTGGGAACTATTACCTCGCCCAAAAGATAAAAATATAATTGGAATAAAATGGGTATTCAAAAATAAAATGAATGAAGATGGACAAATCATCATAAATAAAGCCAGACTTGTCTGCAAAGGATACTCACAAATTGAAGGAATTGACTTTGAAGAAACCTTTTCACCAGTGGCTCGATTAGAAGCCATAAGAATGTTTTTAGCATTTACTTGCTCAAAAGGATTCAAGGTTTTATCAAATGGATGTAAAATCAACATTCCTGAATGGGGATCTCAAGGAAGAAGTTTACATGGAGCAACCAGAAGGATTTGATCTTGCTGAAGGAAAAGACTTTGTATGCAAACTAAAAAAGGCCTTGTATGGATTAAAACAAACCCCTAGAGCATGGTATGCAAATTTGGATCACTATCTGCAACAAGAAGGTTTCAAAAAGGGAGTGGCAAGTAGAAATATCTACATGAAGATGGACAAGGGAAAACTTCTGATCACTCTTGTTTACATTGATGATCTAATATTTTCTGGCAATGATGAAGAAATGAGCCATGAATTTTCTCTAAATATGTCCAAAAAATTCGAGATGTCAATGATTGGTGTGTTGTCTTACTTTCTTGGGCTGCAAATATCTCAAACTTCTGCAGGCATGTTTATATCTCGGGCAAAATATCTTAAAGACATGCTTAAAAGATATGGGATGGAAGATCGTGCACCTATGAGCACACCGATGACCACAGATTGTAAATTAAGCAAATATGATGATACCCCTCTCATAGATGCAACTCTTTACAGGTAAATAATTGGAGCTCTCCTATACTTAAATGCTACAAGACCAGATACTTGTTGGAAATACTGAGAGGGGGGTGAAACAATATTTCTTTTCAGTTGTTAATTATTGCCAGTTAGATTCTTCACAATTAAAGAAAGAGAGGTGTATAATGAT